>LR812543.1:43967007-44002007 GCA_903798195.1 Danio kyathit
TGACAACATAAAAACCATATATATATATATATATTTATATAATTAAACATTTTAAATTATACTTATCACCCACTGTTTAAAAAAAATTCTAAATAATATATATATATAGTTGAAGTCAGAATTATTAGCCCCCCTGATTATTTCTTCCCCAACTTCTGCTTAACAGAGAGAAAATTTTCTAATAACTGATTTATTTTCTCTTTGTCATGATGACAGTAAATAATATTAGACTAGATATTCTTCAAGACACTTCTATACAGCTTAAAGTGACATTTAAAGGCTTCACTAGGGTAATTAGGGTAACTAGGCAGGTTAGGGGAATTAGGCAATTATTGTATAATCATGGTTTGTTCTGTAGACTATTGAAAAATATGTATAGCTTAAAGGGGCTAATAATATTGACCTTAAAATGGCTTTTAAAAAATTAAAAACTGCTTTTATTGTAGCCGAAATAAAACAAATAAGACTTTCTCCAGAAGAAAATACATTATCAGACATACTGTGAAAATTTCCTGAATCTGTTAAACATCATTTGGAAAATATTTAATATTAAAAAAATCTAATTATTTTTTTTTTAACAGTGGGTGGTAAGTATATTTTAAAATGTTTCATTACTCTTTTACATAATGATGGAACATCTTTATGTAATTGTTAAACAAAATACTGAAAATACACACTGAGAATGAGTGTGTATGGGTGTTTCCCAGTACTGGGTTGCAGCTGGAAGGGCATCCGCTGTGTAAAACATATGCTGGAATAATTGGCGGTTCGTTTTGCCATGGAAACCCCTGATAAATAAGGGACTAAGCCAAAGGAAAATGAATGAATGAATATTATATACTGTATATCTAATAAATATTTATTCTGATTTGAGGATTGTGAGTTTTTATTCTGACTTTGACTGGACATCATTCGCTGAAAACTAATCTTGACTGCATCTTTTTTCTGCATCTCGGGTTTGTTGAATATAAGAGGACATAATTGCTGATGAAACACTTCAGCGAAGATTCCCGCCTGACTTCAGGAAAGAAACTTCAGATGGAATAATTCACAACCACAAACATCTCAGTGCTCATTAATGGAAACGCTGGACCGATGATGACCACACAAATCTGCTGAAAAAACATACGGAAAACAAAAAAAACTGCAAGATTTTAATTATTTTATTGCATGAAACACAAAAGGAGAAATTTAGCAGAATGTTTCTGCTGCTCCTTTCTCAACAAGATCAATATCAAGACTTTGTTTATGCTATAAAAAAGCTGCTTTGTATATTCACTTCTGGCTGATTTATTTGAGGAAAAGCTTTGTAATGATCTGCTTTAGTTTAGGGGTTAAATAAAACTAATAATCGTCTTTGATATTTTCTAATTTAACAATATTGACCTTTTATTAATCAAACGGGGTGGACTCATGATGATAATATCATCCTTAATGATTACTACTAATACTGTTGCAGTTAATAATAATAATAATAATAAATTAATAAAACCTCTATAAGATAAAATTACATATATATTACATATATACATACACTCACCGGCCACTTTATTAGGTACACCTGTCCAACTGCTCGTTAACGCAAATTTCTACTCAGCCAATCACATGGCAGCAGCTCAATGCATTTAGGCATGTAGACATGGTCAAGACGATCTGCTGCAGTTCAAAGCGAGCATCAGAATGGGGAAGGAAGGGGATTTAAGTGACTTTGAACGTGGCATGGTTGTTGCTGCCAGACGGGCTGCTCTGAGTATTTCAGAAACTGCTGATCTACTGGGATTTTCACGCACAACCATCTCTAGGGTTTACTGAGAATGGTCCGACAAAAAGGAAATATCCAGTGAGCGGCAGTTCTGTGGGCGCAAATGCCTTGTTGATGCCAGAGGTCAGAGGAGAATGGCCAGACTGGTTCCAGCTGATAGAAAGGCAACAGTAACTCAAATAAGCACTCGTTACAACCGAGGTCTGCAGAAGAGCATCTCTGAACACACAACACGTCCAACCTTGAGGCGGATGGGCTACAGCAGCAGAAGACCACACCGGGTGCCACTCCTGTCAGCTAAGAACAGGAAACTGAGGCTACAATTCACACAGGCTCACCAAAACTGGACAAGAGAAGATTGGAGAAACGTTGCCTGGTCTGATGAGTCTCCATTTCTGCTGCCACATTCGGATGCTCGGCTCAGAATTTGGCCTCAACAACATGAAAGCATGGATCATCCTGTCTTGTATCAGCGGTTCAGGCTGGTGGTGGTGGTGTAATGGTGTGGGGGAGATTTTCTTGGCACATTTTGGGTCCATTAGTACCAATTGAGCATGGTGTCAACGCCACAGCCTACCTGAGTATTGTTGCTGACCATGTCCATCCCTTTATGAGCACAGTGTCTCCATCTTCTGATGGCTACTTCCAGCAGGATAACGCACCATGTCATAAAGCGCCAATCATCTCAGACTGGTTTCTTGAACATGACGATGAGTTCACTGTACTCAAATGGCCTCCACAGTCAGCAGAGCTCAATCCAATAGAGCACCTTTGGGATGTGGTGGAACGGGAGATTGGCATCATGGATGTGCAGCCAACAAATCTGCAGCAACTGTGTGATGCTATCATGACAATATGGAAGAAAATCTCTGAGGAATATTTCTAGTAGCTTGTTGAATCTCTGACACGGAGGATTAAGGCAGTTCTGAAGACAAAAGGGGTCCAACCCGATACCAGTTAGGTGTACCTAATAAAGTGGCCAGTGAGTGTATGTGTATGTACTATATATATATATATATATATAATACAAATAATAATAAACCAAACAAATTAAATATAAACAGAAATAATAATAATAATATAAAATAATAAAAATATAAAATAATAATATTAAAAATAATTATAATAATACAATTGAAAAAGTTGCATAAATTCTGTCATTCTTATTTATAAAAAAAAGTAAATGTCTAAATGTTTAATTTCTAGTCTTAATGTGATCTTGAAGGGGAAAATAAATAAATGAAGAATTAATCTACTGTACTGTACCGACTACTGTAAAACTCCAACAACGAACTTCAACTTTCAGCCTACACAGATGATCACAATGGAGAGAAAAAAACAGCGCAGTGTATTCAGGCACACTGACGGATCACACACATATTCACAATGGAGAGAGTGTGACGGATTGATGAAGCAGGTGTGTGTGTGTGTATATGTGTGTGTGTGTGTGTGTGTGTGTTCATTGCATCACTTCAGAAACACACATCAAACACTGCGCTTCTTCAGCACTTCAGCAACACACAGCGCTTTCATCACTTCCTGTCTGCTCCATTTACATCTATAATCACATTAAACTGCATTCCTGCATTCGCTGTAAACTTTTACAGAAGTTTGTGTGTGCGGACATGCGTGTGTGTGTGTGTGTGTGTGTGTGTGTGTGTGTGTGTGTGTGTGTGTGTGTGTGTGTGTACGTGTTTTTGTGACATATCAGGACACAAATCTGTATAATGACATGGGTGTGACACAGGTATTACAAAAAGCAGGTGAAATATGAGGACATTGGTGACGTCCTCACTTCTCCAAAAGCTTCTAAATCACACAGGATGAGTTTATTCAGGGAGTAAAGCTGTACACTGTCTCCTGTGATGGTTGGGTTTAGGGGTAGGGTGGGGTGAGGGCAATATAATATACGCTTTGATCTGTATAAAATGAATGGAAGCCTATGTAATGTACCCACTTTTCACAAAAACAAACATGTGTGTGTGTGTGTGTGTGTGTGTGTGTGTGTGTGTGTGTGTGTGTGCGCGCGCAGATTGTTGCATGCTGTTTTGTTTATTTGCACAGGTTCTTGTTTTACCACCAATGATTTAAACGAATGAAAGGTCTGGTGATGGTTTTGTGGTAGGAAAAAAATGTGAATTAAACGTAATAACCATATAGGATTAGACAATACATTAATATAGAACTGATTTGCATGAAAAATAAAAGGAAAAGAATGCACTGAAAGAAATGACACTAATTTTACCACACAATAGTCCTCTCTCTGTGTTTTCCTCTTTTTAAACAATATAAAAAAAATGTAGAAAAGACGAATAATAATAATAATAATAGCAATATAATATAATAATTATAATAAATAATGAAACAATGATAATAATAATAATAATAATAATAATAGCAATATAATATAATAATAATATTAAATAATGAAACAATGATAATAATAATAATAATAATAATAACTTATTAATAGGTAATTATTATTATTATTATTATTATTATTATTATTATTATTATTATTATTATTATCATCATAGTTTCATTATTTATTATTATTATATTGTTATTATTATTATCATTATTATCATCATCATTGTTATTTCATTGTGTATCATTATTATTATTATTATCATTACTAATATCATTACTATTATATTATATTATTATTATTACTACTATTAATTTTTTTTTATTATTATTATTATTATTATCATTGTTTTATTCATTCTTTATTATTATTATTATTATATTATTATTTTTAGGGTTTGGTATATTATTAAGGTAAGGTAAGGTTAGTTTACTAGATAAAATAAAGCCAAGCAAAGCAAAATAAAATAAAATAAAAAAAAATAAAATAAAAAAATTAAAATTAAATAAAATATAAATAAAATAAAGCAAAGCAAAATAAAATAAAATAAAATAAAATAAAAAATAAATAAAATAAAGCAAAGCAAAATAACATAAAATAAAATAAAATAAAACATCTGAAGTAAAAAGTCATTTTAGGTTTGCAGTTGACTGTGGAAAATGTGTTTTCTCAATGTGTTTGGTGTGCTTTTACTGCTACACCCATTTACAATCACAACCATTAAATTGCTGCATTTATATCTATTCCCCATTAGGCTACATATGAGGCTACATTACTAATAACAGGAGCCAGAAATGATGCTCAAGATTCACAAGCAGCTCTGAGCTGAAAAACACACAATACAGCTGGATAATAAAGTGTTGATCAAACTGAGAACAGAAGAAAGACTCGACCTCTGCTGACCCTCAGGTCTGTGCGTCAAGGTCATGAAGCGTGGTGCACAAAACCATGAATAATTCAAAACCAAAAACACACAAGACTAGCAGGATTACAAAGAGCACATTCACATAAACTATTACAGATTAAAAAAAAACTCAACTATATGATAAGACCCACAGACAGATTTTTAAACTCTTTTCTAATTATGTTTAACAGAGCAATGAACTTCCACAGTAATTCCTATAATATTGTTTCTTCTGGAGAAAGTCTGATTTCTGTTGGTTTAGCCGGAATAAAAGGAGTTTTTAATTTTTTTACAACACTTTTAAGGTCAATAGTATTAACCCCCTTTAGAAATACATACAGTCAAGCTTGGGTTTGGGCATGACAATGACCCAAAACACCCAAAAGTGGTGAAGAAATTATTAGCAGGCAAAAACATTAACGTTTTGCAGTGGCCCAGCCAGAGTCCTGACCTAAACCCAATTGAGAATCTGTTTATTCCTTTTCAAATTATTTCCTAATGATGTTTAACAGAGCAATGAACTTTCACAGTAATTCTTATAATATTTTTTTCTTCTGGAGAAAGTCTAATTTCTGTTAGTTTGACCAGAATAAAGGGAGTTTAATTAAAAAAAAAAAAAAAGTAAACACTTTTAAGGTCAATGTTATTAGCCCCCTTAAGACATATATACAGTCAAGCTTTGTCCTTGGGCATGACAATGACCCAAAACACCCAAAACTGGTAAAGAAATGATTAGCAGGCAAAAACATTAACGTTTTGCAGTGGCCCAGCCAGAGTCCTGACATAAACCCAATTGAGAACATGTGGAGGGAGCTGAAGATCTTGGTGATGAAGGAAACCGTCCAACCTGAAAGAGTTTGAGCTCATCTCTAAAGATGAATATGGGCAAAAATACCAGTGGAGACATGCAGAAAGCTGCTCAGCAGTTATAGGAAGCGTTTGATTGCTGAAATAGCCAATAAAGGCTTTTGTATGAATAAGTATGAATGAGTTTAGACATGCCACTTTTTGTTCAAATGTAAATAAAAGCTGAGAAATATATATATATATTTTCAGTCAGGTGATTGGCTGGGCCATTCTACAGCTGGATTTTCTTTCTCTGAAAGCATCTGAGAGTCTCCTTGTCTGTGTTTTGGATCATTGTCTTGCTGAAATGGTTTCATCTTCATCCTCCTGCTAATGTAGATGTTGGACTGAAGCAGCTGATATTCATTTACACTGAGGAAGAGCGGAGGCTTGATGAAGAACTACTGAGAGATTTCAGCTGCTGTCTGGGCTTTCCATGTCTTTCTACTCCTCCCTTTCTTCATGTGTTCAACACTCTTTCCCTCTGTCATTTCATTTTATTATACAGAACTTTATTTGTATGTTTGTTTTCTTTGCACTTATAGATTTCTTTAGTTGCTATCAGCATCCGATGAAAATTTCAAGTCAACAGCACCTTCAGAAACATGTTTTCTGAGAAAGACCGGTGTTCGATACTTATTTCCCCCACTGTAAATCAGGGACTAAGCTGAAGGAAAATGAATGAATGAGTGAGTGAAAGCAGTAGATGAATTGTAGAAGAAGAAGAACTCCTCCTCTACTGTCAGTGTGTCAAAACTCATAAGCACTGCATTCATCATATCAGCGGCACGTATGACGGATTTCCATCCCAGACATCGCTACACTGCGATCCGCCACTAACACACATCACTCCACTGCATTCGTCAACCTTGCAGACCAAAACACAAAAGCAGACGCATCTCTGAAATATTCAGCTCCTTCAGATTCGCAATTTGCTGCACGACCTTACAGTTTGACCCAAAGAGATGCTGTTTTATTTATGTACACACTACCTGACAAAAGTCTTGTCGTCTATCCAAGTTTGAGGAAGAACAGATAATATCTTGACTTCTAGTTGATGATTTGGTGTCATAAGTGTCTTATATGAAAGGCAAAGGCCTCCAGATTTTGCTTATTTGAGCACAATAAAATATGATCATGCCTTGATTTTGAATGATTTCATTAGGACAGTAAGGTCTGACTCTGCTCTGAACCTTCAATAATGTCCAGTATAGAATATAAAGTGATGCTGCAGTGGAAACAGAATGAATATTGTGTCTGACTCCATCATGAGCTTGGAGGACTGCATCATACATCTCTGAATGACTCAAATCACTGATTAATAAAGTCATCTGGAATGGCAAAGAAAGCTTTCTTGCAGGACTCCCAGAGTTCATCAAGACTCTTTGTGTTCATCTTCAACGCCTCCTCCTTCATCAGCTCAATAATGTTGATGTATGGTGACTGGGCTGGCCAATCCTGGAGCACCTTTACCTTCTCTGCTTTCAGGAGCTTTGATGTGGAGGCTGAAGTATGAGAAGGAGCGCTATCCTGCTGGAGAATTGTCCCTCTCCTGTGGTTTGTAATGTAATGGGCAGCACAAATGTCTTGATACCTCAGGCTGTTGATGTTGATCATCCACTCTGCAGATCTCTCGCACGCCCCCATACTGAATGAACTCCAAACCATGATTTCTCCTTCACCAAACTTGACTGATTTCTGTGAGAATCTTGGCTCCATGTGGGTTCCAGTAGGTCTTCTGCAGTATTGGTGATGATTGGGGTGAAGTTCAACAGATGATTAATGGAGAAATCCACCTTCTGACACTTTTCCACATGATCAACTAGAAGTCGAGTTATTATGTGTTGCTCTTACAACTGAGATCCACCACAAGACTTTTGTCAGGTAGTGTACTGTATATACAAAGTTAGGGTTAGAGTTGTATATTTTCCCCAATTTCTGTTTAACTGTTTAACCAATTTCTAATCATAATAGTTTTAATAACTCATTTCTAATAACTGATTTATTTTCTCTTTGTCATGATGACAGCTCATAATATTAGACTAGATATTCTTCAAGACACTAGTATTCAGCTTAAAGTGACATTTAAAGGCTTCACTAGGGTAATTAGGGTAAAGTTAGGGTAATTAGGCAAGTCATTGTATAACAGTGGTTTGTTCTGGAGACAATCCAAAACTAATATTGCTGTAGGGGGCTAATAATATTGACCTTAAAATGGCTTTAAAACAATTAAAAACTGCTTTTATTCTAGCCAAAATAAAACAAATCAGACTTTCTCCAGAAGAAAAAATATTAGAGGAAATACTGTGAGAAATTCCTGAATCTGTTCAACATCATTTGGGAAATAAATGAAGAAAGGAGGGCAGATAATTCTGACTTCAACTGTATTTATATATCAGGTTTATCTTCAACTGTATTTATATATCAGGTTTATCTTCAACTGTATTTATATATCAGGTTTATCTTCAACTGTATTTATATATCAGGTTTATCTTTAACTGTATTTATATATCAGGTTTATCTTTAACTGTATTTATATATCAGGTTTATCTTCAACTGTATTTATATATCAGGTTTATCTTCAACTGTATTTATATATCAGGTTTATCTTCAACTGTATTTATATATCAGGTTTATCTTCAACTGTATTTATATATCAGGTTTATCTTCAACTGTATTATATATCAGGTTATCTTCAGCTGTATTATATCAGGTTTATCTTCAACTGTATTTATATATCAGGTTTATCTTTAACTGTATTTATATATCAGGTTTATCTTTAACTGTATTTATATATCAGGTTTATCTTCAACTGTATTTATATATCAGGTTTATCTTCAACTGTATTTATATATCAGGTTTATCTTCAACTGTATTTATATATCAGGTTTATCTTCAACTGTATTTATATATCAGGTTTATCTTCAACTGTATTTATATATCAGGTTTATCTTCAACTGTATTTATATATCAGGTTTATCTTTAACTGTATTTATATATCAGGTTTATCTTCAACTGTATTTATATATCAGGTTTATCTTCAACTGTATTTATATATCAGGTTTATCTTCAACTGTATTTATATATCAGGTTTATCTTCAACTGTATTTATATATCAGGTTTATCTTCAACTGTATTTATATATCAGGTTTATCTTTAACTGTATTTATATATCAGGTTTATCTTCAACTGTATTTATATATCAGGTTTATCTTTAACTGTATTTATATATCAGGTTTATCTTCAACTGTATTTATATATCAGGTTTATCTTCAACTGTATTTATATATCAGGTTTATCTTCAACTGTATTTATATATCAGGTTTATCTTCAACTGTATTTATATATCAGGTTTATCTTCAGCTGTATTTATATATCAGGTTTATCTTCAACTGTATTTATAGATCAGGTTTATCTTCAACTGTATTTATATATCAGGTTTATCTTCAACTGTATTTATAGATCAGGTTTATCTTTAACTGTATTTATATATCAGGTTTATCTTCAACTGTATTTATATATCAGGTTTATCTTCAACTGTACATAAATCATATATATAATGTTTAGATGAACTTGTGCTGACAAAAAGAGCCATAAAAACAGAGGTCTTACCTGTATGATGATGAAGAGAAGAGGTCCAGCAAATAAAGATGACAAGAGAAAAAGAGAAACAGAAATAGGACAAATTAGTTCAACTATTTTAAATTAAAGCAATAAACATGATGATTTTACAATAATATAATAAATAATAAACAAACATGTACACAATACACTCATATATTTCTGAATGGGTCAAATACACACAGTGTCTGTATATAAACACTTTTTTGTAATCGCTAGTAAATGGATCAAATCCTCCAGACAAACGTTGAAATGAAGATGAAATGATGAAGTAGATCAGGGCTGCTCAAGCCTGTTCCTGGAGATCTGCATTCCTGCAGAGTTTAGCTGCAACCCTGATCAAACACACCTGTCTTTAAGCACCAAGTGCTCCTTCAAACACGGCTCAAGCTGTGCTCACACTACACTTTTCTCCTCATAGACTTCCATTTATACGCACGCGAATGCGTCAGACCGGAAATGCAAACTCGTGCAACAGTTTTCGCAGTTCGCTGCACTGGAAAGTTCAAGCCTGGTGAACTCTGACCTGCTAAATCGCTTCATGTGATTGCGTGAGACCAATCGAGAATCAAAACATGACCTCTGTACAGAAATTTAAAACATGCACCAGTCGCTCACTTTTTTAATGTCTAATCTTCTTGTTTAATCCCGCCCCTTTTCGCAGCACCGTACGACAGAGTTACGTACGCACAAACTCTAGTGTGACCGCAGCATTAGTTGGTTTAGCTGTGCTTGATCAGGGTTGGAGCTGAACTCTGCAGGAAGGTACAGTAGACCTCCAGGAACAGGGTTGAGCAGCCCTGAAGTAGATACACTGAAGTGTGTCAGAAACACTCAAAATAAGCTGTGATTGTCTGACAACGTCATTAAACAATTGCTAGCGCAGCCATTTCACACTCAGAAAGTGGTTTTAACAGCGATCTTACACCTTTTCCAAAGACAAAAGTCAGATTTAAGCACTTTTCAAGAACTTTCCAGATGCATTTACAAACTGATTCTTTACATATAAAATACACATTACTATGAGAGCGACACGACTGCATTAGCAAGCTATTTCAAGCACTTTATCCAAAATCTAAGCACTTTACAAACCCTGAAACACTAGAGATCCAGCCCTGTTTTAAACATGCATGCTAAACATTAAAGCTGCTCTGTTTACAGTCACCACACCGCCATTATTATCAATCTCAATAACATTAATGCTACTAATAACTCCATTAACTCCACTAATAAAACCACCGTATACGTTTGTGAATGTACTGTGAGGAGCTTGCTGATTTATTTAGTCTTTTAGTCTTTAAAAATATTAGAGGAAATACTGTGAAAAATTCCTGAATCTGTTCAACATCATTTAGGAAAAAATTGAGGAGAAAAGTCACAGGAGGGCGAATAATTTTGACCTCAACTTCGGTGTTTGATGAACATGAATATCTGGAGGTTATTCTGAGACGCAGTTTTGATTTCACCACGGACACGACTTCTAGACCTCCGGAGAAACGCTCCCCCAATCTCTCCCAGGGGTGAAGGGTTACGGATACACACACCTTTGTGATGGCTAGAATTTTTGCGTGTTTTTTGCGTGGGCCGAAGGGTTAATAGTCCAGCGAAGACACGGTTGGCACCAGTGAGTTGCACTAATACACTTGGCAGCCAATTCAGTGTCAAAGCGTAATTCCCCGAGGGCTGGAAGGACACTACGTAATCTGTATTCAGCCCTGACATTGTCCACATCTGATACGCAACATTAGCCGCTAACTCCCTCCATAGACTAGTGTCCTTCAGTTTATATTACTTTATGTTAATAGAAAAAAATTACATACAACATCATTTGTCATAGTTACGGGCAGCGGGTGGATGGCTGATTTAAATGCATGTGTTTACTGTTCGGGGAGGGATGGGAGTTGTCTCTTTTGGCCTTATTGATCTTTGATCCATTCTCAACCTGCCCTGGCCCGAGCTGTTTTATTTAGCCTTTGGTGACAGCAGCTTTTAGAGCACAACTCCGTCTGGACAGGCTGCTGAAAGGAAGGGTGTGTGTGAAGGCGTTGTGAGATGTCTGAAATCAGCCGACTGAGAGAGATGTGGATGGAGAGCGCTGGCCGGAGGAAGAGATATTTGCTCTGAAAACTGAGCTGTGGTTCGCATGTAGGATTTGGAAGATTGAACTTAGATTGCAAAATTCAAAATCGACCTACCATCTTCCTCATTATTTCATTTACAGTGCGGGAAATAGGTATTGAACACCAGTTTTCTCAGAAAACATATTTCTAAAGGTGCTCTTTAATTTCACCAGATGTTGGTAACAGCTAGGGATGCTCCGATCAGGATTTTTGCAGCCAATACCAAGTACCGATTCTTTGTGATGGTGATCGGCCAATACTGAGTACCAATTCTGATGCTTCAAGCTTTATAATACATGAAGCACATTTCCCCCTAAGTATGATAATTAAGTGGAGATCTTGCCTTACACCTCAGAGAATAAATGAAGAATGTTGCATATAATCCCTCAAACATGTCTCTTATAACCATTTAGTGTGGACATGTCATGGTCAGAAGCAACTTTACAGAAAATAATAGATAAAACAGATACAAAAAAATGGTAAGAAAAACAACTAACAAAGCAATTTGGAAACATTGCAAATGATGGAAGAAGAATTCGACATGTCTCAATCAAGAAAAAGTACATATTTGATGCATAAGATGTTAAAATGCACATCTATAAATATATATTTGTATATTGCAGTAAGTATATTACAAAAAGGTATATTATGAAATATTCAATTAAAACATTTTTTTTTACGTTTTTAATTGTATTTCAGCCAGGTTTTAGGGAACTTGCAATATTGTCAAAACACAGAACTCTCAGTTCTTATATATGTAAAAAGGTCTAAACACATGCAAGACCATTCCAATATTTTGCTCTCCAACTAGCATGTCTGGTTCCTCTGCATATAAACTCGTAAATAGACACCTGTGATCGGTTCATGAGATCGGCTAGATTGGCGAGTACCGATCGAGTCATAAAATGTGATTATCGGCCGATACCGATCTCTGGCCGATCGATCGGAGCATCCCTACAGCCAAAGAAATTCATGAGTGCAAAGACAACAAACTTACAAATAAAGTTCTGTATAATAAAATGAAACGACAAAGGGAAAAAGGGTTGAACACATGAAGAAAGGGAGGTAGAAAGACATGGAAAGCCCAGACTTGCTTCAGTCCAACATCTACATTAGCAGGAGGATGAAAATGAAACCATTTCAGCAAGACAATGATCCAAAACACAGACAAGGAGACTCTCAGATGCTTTCAGAGAAAGAAAATCAAGCTGAAGAATGACCCAGCCAATCACCTGACTGAATATATATATATATATATATATATATATATATATATATATATATATATATATATATATATATATATATATATATATATATATATATATATATATATATATATATCTCAGCTTTTATTTACATTTGAACAAAAAGTGGCATGTCCAAACTCATTCATACTTATTCATACAAAAGCCTTTATTGGCTATTTCAGCAATCAAACGCTTCCTATAACTGCTGAGCAGCTTTCTCCATGTCTCCACTGGTATTTTTGCCCATGTTCATCTTTAGAGATGAGCTCAAACTCTTTCAGGGTGGAGGGTTTCCTTCATCACCAAGATCTTCAGCTCCCTCCACATGCTCTCAATTGGGTTTATGTCAGGACTCTGGCTGGGCCACTGCAAAACGTTAATGTTTTTGTCTGCTAATCATTTCTTCTGCTTTTGGGTGTTTTGGGTCATTGTCATGCCCAAGGCCAAAGCTTGACTGTATATATTTCTAAAGGGGGCTAATAACAAGTGTTGTAAAAAAAAAAATAAAAACTCCTTTTATTCCGGCCAAACAAACAGAAATCAGACTTTCTCCAGAAGAAAACAATATTATAGGAATTACTGTGAAAGTTCATTGCTCTGTTAAACATCAAATAAATTGAAAAGGAATAAACAGATTCTCAATTGGGTTTAGGTCAGGACTCTGGCTGGGCCACTGCAAAACGTTAAATGTTTTTCTTGTCTGCTACTCATTTCTTCACCACTTTTGGGTGTTTTGGGTCATTGTCATGCCCAAACCCAACCTTGACTGTATATATCTCTAAAGGGGGATAATAACATTAACCTTAAAAAAAATTCAAATGGCTTTTACTCCAGCTAAACTAACAGAAGTAAGAGTTTCTTAAGTCTGTGAAAAAACTCACACCTGAGCAACGCATGTGACTTCATTCTCCATATGAGAGCCGTCTTTAAGCTGACGTCACTAAAAAAGCCTTTTATATGAAGTATTAAATATGTTTTCAGTACTTTCTCCTTGTGTCGTTCCATTGGTATTACACATAACTAATTGTTCAGATTTTTTAATCTTATGTTTGTATTGTTTGGATTTTTACCAAAATCTAGTTCAATTCCATGTCAACAGCTCATTTAAAGATATTATTCCCAAGAAAAAAACATGACAATGTGTCCCATGCTTATTTTCCCCACTGTAAGAATATTTCCATAGCCCAAGTCATTTGATTTTGGCAGAATTACACAAGACATCTGATTCCAAAGAGTAATAGGGAAGGTTGTGATGATTCTAAGCGTCCTGGTCAGATAAGTGGCCAATCTAGAGCTTCTCCAAGGGGAACACCTCCACTTACTTAGCAGTACTGCTGTTTTCCACTGGGGCCAGTTGAAAGGAAAGGAAGCATTGAAATTGAGAGGAAGCAGACGTAAGGAAGGAAGCATTTCACAGCTTAGCTTTGGGGGCCTGATTGGAACCAGGAACTGGGCACCGGCCCCTGGGGTTTTTTTGTAAGCTGAAAAGCTGAAAAGGTTGGGTACGATCGCATGACAAAATCACACTATTAAGTCTTTCATTTCTTTTTTTATTCCTTTAAACCTGTTTAATCTATCATTTTTATTATTTGATGTTTCTTTTATTCTTGTTTATGTAAAGCACTTTGAGGGCCCTATCATACACACGGCGCATGAGGTGCAAGACGTGATTTGTTGCCATTTTCAGACCAGCGCAACCCTAATTTTCACATTTTGCACCACGTTGTTTAAATAGTAAATCCATTCGCGTCATTTTATGGACTCATGGGTGTGCTGGTCTATAAAGGAGGTGTGTTAAGACGCATTGTTGGTGTGTTGCTATTTTGAGGAACTGAAATAGACCACACTATTGACCAACTAAAAGCTGCTCTAAAGTCCAGTAGAGCGCGTTAGTTATGCACCTATGCAGGTCCAAACGCTTACACACTGCTGAATACACACAGGATGTACAGCAATGCACAAATATCTTTACATATGAAAATAACTAAAGGAATAATTAGATCCAGAAATGATGATTTTCTTCATCAATGTAAACACCACTGCCTCCATGCCTTCTTCACCTCAGGGGCTTTTTCAGGTTATTCATGATGATCTGCATCTGTATAATGTTATCATTATTAGCAGTATTATTTATTATATGCAGATTTATGTGTGTTTTAATAAACACTAGTGTAGATTTGTCCAGCTGTGGGGTTTTGGAGACGTCTGCATCACCATATGGGGCAGAAGAACAGGACGTGTGTTTGGATATAACTCAGTGTTTTGACCACACTTCATTATTATTGCTCATTTATTCCTTTGCTGGAGATTAGAACTGAATTTAGAAATAGTTTTGACACAATTTTTTGCGCTTAAACTTCAGGGTGGGCCATTTATATGGATACACCTTAATAAAATGGGAATGGTTTCCTGAATACAGTTTCCTGATAAGTGGATTGGTCGTCGTGAGCCAGTTGAAAGGCCCCCAAGGTCTCCCGATCTGACCCCCTTAGACTTTTATCTTTGGGGTCATCTGAAGGCAATTGTCTACGTAATTTATTAAGGTGTATCCATATAAAATATAAATTAAATATGTCGGCTAATGGATGTGTTTAGTAGAGTGAGTTTCCACCGTTTCCTTACTCCACCAAAGTAAAGGAGTAAAGTAAAGAGGCTGAATGGAGGAGGCTCCTTCTTTATCCTTGCGCTGCAGATGCTCTGTTTAACTGTTTTCTCAATAGTGAAGCGTTCAGTTTATACACTTACAAAGTCCATCATGTAAATACCAAATGCACCATGGTGTGATGCAACTGACTCTTAAAAGGAATGTGAGATGAAACACACCCAGAACTCATTAAGAGAATAAGCACAACCCTGTTAGAGCATGCATTCTGTCCTTAAAATAGCCCTCAGACACATTCTTTACCTCAGCACTTTAGACTTTGCGCATAGATCGTTAAAATACAGTAGAGCCTTGAATTACTATTGTGCATGAAATGTGCTATATAAATACACTTGCCTTGCCTGCCGCTCCACAATAAGCAGTAAATGTCTTTACTAGAACACAAGTATTTTTGGAGTAACTTGGATGTTTGACGTAATCTTAACTGAAACATGAAGAGAGGGCGGGACATAGTGTAGCCCCTCCCCTTTAAAAAAACAGCCAATAGTGTTTTGTTTTTCTCACCGCTCTGCCAGTGAGAGTGTTTGAGCTCAAGCGCATAGAAGAAGAGCCAATGAGAAGAAGGGGGCGGGGCATGTCAGACACTAGAGAGTTTTTGATTGGTCAGAAGATTTGATGAGGAACTAAAGTATGAGGTGACGTGAATATAAACGTTGATCCATTTAGGTGGAAGAGACAAACTACAAGGTTTACATGTTTATATTAGCTTCATATCAAATTGTGTGTCTGTTTTGGAGCACACTAGCTTATAGATATCCTAAAAACGAGCAATACTGATGCTAACATCTAAAAAACTTTATTTTAATTTCATGGGCCCTTTAAGAAACAGCACAAACTTGCAATATGCTCACTATTTGGTATTACAGCATTTACAGTGTATCCTTCAGACTGGACTGGGGGATAAAATACGGCCCACTTCCTCCTGTCAGTGACTTTCTGGTGGCCCACGGGTCATTTGCTGTCTAAGACCCAGACAAACATCCTCTTGACTCAACGTTCACTTCGATCGACCGGCTCTCACACACTCATAAGACACACATCAGTCTCCGGTGTCACACACTCGTGAACCAAGATGACCTTTGACCCCCACTTCCTCAAAGCATCAGGGCGCTGCCACTAAAGCAGACAGACAGGTTAGTCAGATAGCAATCTGAGTGATCAATACCGTCTACGCATCCCCATACACACATGCTAATGCTGCCCGGAGCCAGTTTACACAAACTCTACACACACACATACAGTTGAAGTCAGAATTATTCGCATTCCTGTATATTTTTCCCCCCAATTTCTGTTTAATGGAAAGATTATTTTAACACATTTCTAATCATAATAGTTTTAATAACTCATTTCTAATAACTGATTTCTGTTTGTCATGATGACAGCACATAATATTAGACTAGATATTCTTCAAGACACTAGTATTCAGCTAGAGTGACATTTAAAGGCTTCACTAGGGTAATTAGGGTAAAGTTAGGGTAATTAGGCAAGTCATTGTATAACAGTGGTTTGTTCTGGAGACAATCCAAAACTAATATTGCTGAAGGGGCTAATAATATTGACCTTAAAATGGGTTATAAAACTATTAAAAACTGCTTTTATTCCTGCCCAAATAAAACAAATTAGACTTTCATCATACTGTGAACAACATCATACTGTGGAAAAAGGAAAACAAAAGTTTACTTTAACTAAATTTACTTCAATAAAGTAATTAATTACTAATTACATCCTTACAATTGTATTTAAATTACTTTTCTAAGTACTTTAATTACATGACTAAATTACTAAAAACTCACTTAAATCTTAAAACACAGACAATATCTTTTAAACTTTTTCCAGGATTGTTTAGTTAAAAAATGTATTTTCTTAATATGTGTATCAAAACACAGGAGTTATAATTATTAGCCCCCCTGAATTATTAGCTCCCCTGTTTATTTTTTTCCCCAATTTCTGTTTAACGGAGAGAAAATTTTTTCAGCACATTTCTAATCATAATAGTTTTAATAACTCATCTCTAATAACTGATTTATTTTCTCTTTGTCATGATGACAGTAAATAATATTAGACTAGATATTCTTCAAGACACTTCTATACAGCTTAAAGTGGCATTTAAAGGCTTAACTAGGTTAATTAGGGTAACTAGGCAGGTTAGGGGAATTAGGCAAGTTATTGTATAATGATGGTTTTTTCTGTAGACTATCGAAACAAAAAATAAAGGGGCTAATAATATTGACCTTAAAAAATAAAAAACTACTTTTATTCTAGCCAAATAAAACAAATAAGACTTTCTGCAGAAGAAAAAATATTATCAGACATACTGTGAAAATGTCCTTGCTCTGTTAAACATCATTTGGGAAATATTAAAAAAATTAAAATAAATTTAAAGGGGGGCGAATAATTCTGACTTCAATTCTGTATATATATATATTAAGAGTTCAGATGCAAAAACCTCTAAGTACCATCTGAAATTTTCTTCTAAATAGTATTTTTCTTAGCCTCCTATGTTTATTGTCAGCTAATTCACTTTAAAGGCAATGAAAATAATCTGTCTTTTGCCAAAAAATGTAAATTACTGAGCATGCACACAGGAGCCTGAAAAAAAGGCTAACTTTAGAAGAAAAACTCAGATGGCAGGTTTTTGCATCTGAACTCTTCATAAAAAAAGTACACCTTACCCAGCAGGTACACAATGTCATAAAACTTTAATATTAGCTTAGATTTAGGTTGTGACATCAGGTGATCAAAAATCAATGGCCAGCGTTTAAGGACAATGTTATTTTGACCTCCAATAATGACGTTGATATTTGGTTGATGTTAGGTTTGGTTTTGACCGAAATTGAACATGAACATTATAAACCAACGTCATACTGACCTCAAATATTGATATTTATTCGTCAGGTATGGCAACCAAACTCTAACGTCTAATAGACGTCATAGTGGTAACGTCCACATAACTTTAAGCTGCAACATCATCAGACGTTGACATTTGGTTAATTTTAGGTTGGACACTGACGTCAGACTGACGTTGGATTCTGACGTCAACCCGATTTTCATTTTCAAACAAAATGCAACGTCCCCACGATGTTGGGGTAAAATCTGACGTTATGCTGATGTCCTGTGCTTGCTGGGTATATTATCACCAACTCATTTCTTAATTACATTTTTCTTCCTATGCAATTGTCTTGGTAAACAATAAATGTTTGTTAGTTGAAAAAATAGATATATTTTGGAAAATATACATTACTCTGCTTCTCTGAGTTCATTTATACTGTATATGACTGTTGAGTTTACGTCCAGTATCTAAGCATGTACATTATAAATAACTGTAATTAAATGACCTAAAAATAAAAAATAATCCCTTTTGTCAGCTGAAAAGTTATTTAATTACAGCAAATAATTACTAATTACACTGATTTGCACTCCAAAAACAATCACAAAAGTCGCAGAATGAGCCTGACTCCTGTTTTACCCCCTCGCCTCTACAATCAGATGTTATTGGTCAAATTGACATCAAAATCAAACGCAGCCCGGCTGAAAGTTCGCTGATGGCTTCTGTGATAATCTGAGCGTGCCGTCTTAATTAAAGAATCTTCTGCTAATTTATAGTGTTTAATTGTTCTATCCTTAATTAAAAAGGCTTAGCGCAGCATCACGCTGAGATAGTCTTCATAACGCTGATTGGATAGCGCTAATTAGATTTAATTTGCAATTATTTTCACACACAGTTGTGTTAACCTTTATAGTGTAGCCCGTCAAACGCCCACCCACTCACTCACAAACAGCATTTCACTAGCAGGTCAAGCTGTTATTGTGTGGGCCAGAACTAACATGACTGATGTTATGATAAAAGTCTAATCATGTGGGGGAAACCTGCTTAACATGTTTTCCTTTCAATGAAGAGTACTGAGAAGCTCCAGAGCCACAAAGCACAACCTTAAAGGGCCACACTCACAATTTTACATCATTATTATTCACATTATATATATTATTATATGTTATATATATCATATATTATTCATATTATTCACAATTATTCACCCTGCTGTGACTTTTCCTCAAATATTTCCTGAATGATGTTTAACAGAGCAAAAAAATGTTCACAGTATTTCCTCTAATATTTTTTCTTCTGGAGAAAGTCTTATTTGTTTTATTTCGGCTAGAATAAAAGCAGTTTTTAATAGTTTTAAAGCCATTTTAAGGTCAATATTATTAGCCCCTTCAGCAATATTAGTTTTGGATTGTCTCCAGAACAAACCACTGTTATACAATGACTTGCCTAATTACCCTAACTTTACCCTAATTACCCTAGTGAAGCCTTTAAATGTCACTTTAAGCTGAATACTAGTGTCTTGGAGAATATCTAGTCTAATATTATTTACTGTCATCATGACAAAGAGAAAAGAAATCAGTTATTAGAAATGAGTTATTAAAACTAGTACGATTAGAAATGTGTTGAGAAGAAATATTGTCTCCATTAAACAGAAATTGGGGAAAAAATATAAAAGAAATTAAAATTTAACAGGAGGGCGAATAATTCAATGACTTCAACTGTATATGGAAGCTGATAAATAAAGTAGGAGGTGAACATGCTTTTTCAGTAGGTCTTCTGCAGTATTAGTGATGATTGGGATGCAGATCAACAGGAGATTCATCAGAGAAATCCACCTGCTGACACTTTTCTAAATGATTCTGGGGTCGCCACAGCGGAATGAACCGCCAACTTTTCCAATACGTTTTATGCAACGGATGCCCTTCCAGCTGCAACCCATCACTGGGAAACACCCATACACACTCATTCACACACATACAATACAGACAATTCAGCTTACCCAATTCACCTGTACGGAGTTTGCATGTTCTCCCTGGGTTCGCGTGGGTTTCCTCCGGGTGCTCCGGTTTCCCCCACAGTCCAAAGACATGCAGTACAGGTGAATTGGGTAAGCTAAATTGTCCATAGTGTATGAGTGTGAATTAGTGTGTGTGGAAATTCCCAGAGATGGGTTGCGGCTGGAAGGGCATCCGCTGCGTAAAATCGTGCTGGATAAGTTGGTGGTTCATTCCACTGTGGCGACCCCGCAAGGGACAAAGCCGACAAGAAAATGAATGAATGAATGAATTCACCTGTACTGCATGTCTTTGGACTTGTGGGGGAGCATATGTTAGAAGTCGAGCATATGTTATGCTGCGTTCACACCAGACGCGGAAGAAGCATCAAGCGCGTGTGATTTACATGTTAAGTCAATGCAAACGCGAGAATAGGCTTTCTGCGGCGCGATACGCGCGAATGGCGTGGCGCGAATGACACGAATTGCGCGAATGGCGCGGCGCGAATGACGCGAATTGCGCGAATGGCGCGGCGCGAATGACGCGAATGGCGCGGCGCGAATGGCGCGATTCGCGCGAATTGATCGTTTGAGGCGTTTAACGCGCAAAACACGCAAATCGCGCCGCGTTAACCAATCAGGAGCTTGCTCTTGTGGGAGCATGATTGTGATGTAGCACCTGTTGTTGGTGTCCGGGGGAAATCCTCCAGCCGACACCAGTTCATCAAACTGGGCTTGGCTCAGTCAGAAGCACCGCTGGAAGCCCCAGTCATCCAGGTTAAGTTTCTGGAAGAGTTTATGAGCCCACAGCGCTGGGTGCACCTCAGAAAGTATCTAGTGGACTCAGACACGGCTCCAAACGTATCAACGCTGTTTTACAGCCTTCATAAAGCAACTCAAATGTTCACGCGTCTATTTACTCGCGAATAGCACGATTTAGCCGCGCGTTCCGCGTCTGGTGTGAACGCAGCATTAGGGTCACACTTTATTTTGATGGTCCGTTAGTTGAATTTAAGATACATTGCAACTAATTCTCAGTAGATTATAAGTAGGTTGTTAGGTTGGGGTTAGGGTTGGGGTTGGGGTTAGGGTTAGTGTAAGTTGACGTGTACTTGCAAAGCTTCTTATAGTCAGTTAAATGTCTGTTGAAGGATTGTTAAATGTCAGTATCAACAGATATTACATTGAGAGTCTACTAATACTCAAATGGACCATCAAAATAAAGTGTTAACTATGTTAGAAGTCAAGTTATCATTTGTAGTTCTTACAACTGAGATCCACCACAAGACTTCTGTCAGGTAGTGGATGTTAAGCTGCTTTGACGCAGTCTACATTGTAAAAGCGCTATATAAATAAACATGAATAAAACTGAACCAAATACTGCGAAAAATTAACCATCATTCAGGAAATATTTGAAAAGAAAATAAATAAATGGGTTTTCACTGTATTCTAATGTACCATTTCTTTTTTCAATTGTTTTGATCTCGACACTGTTTCCAGGTTGTTCCCTAAGCCTGTTTTCCTCTTCTCTTTTCTCCGCCACAGCTGGACTGGTTCCAGGTGGCACATTTCCTGCAGAAGAGCTTGAAAACACACACACAGCCGGTCGCGCATTCATCACCAGCACTTGACTGAGCTGGAGTGGGATCTGGTGTGTGTTTCTGACAGAAAGAGGGAGTCGCGGGGCACTTCTCTGCTGACAGACTGATCCAGCGCTCAAACATGTCGTCTGCAGTCATGTGCGGCCCCTGTGGAGCCCGGAGCCAGCTGGCAGCGGCCCCTCCAGAGGAAAGCACACAATACAGCAGCGCAGCCTTTATATGACAGCCCTGATTAACAGCGGCGGATCTGCTCTTAAACGCACTTAAAGGGACAGTTCACACACACAGAACGATGGGAAACACTTACCATTCATTCATTCATTTTCCCTCGGCTTAGTCTCTATTTTAAAGATCGCCACAGTGGAATGAACCATCAACTAGCATATGTTGGTATATTCCAGGATATGTTTTACGCTGCTGATGCCTTTCCAGCTGCAACCCAGTACTGGGAAAGAAACACGTATCAGTTCATCACATTATTAAAAATAAATAAATATTGTGGTCACACTTAAATGCACTTAACGGGTCAGTTTACCATCCCCAAACCCGTTTCCCCATCTTTCTGAATGAAATGCCTAATTTACTACATCCAATCAGCTCACAGAAGAAAAAAACAAGCCACACCCACTGTTTACATTCATACATTCGTTTTCTTTTCGGCTTTGTTCCTTTAGTAATCTGGGGTCGCCACAGCGGAATGAACCGCCAACTTTTCCAACACATGTTTTATGCAACGGATGCCCTTCCAGCTGCAACCCATCACTGGGAAACACCCATACACACTCATTTACACACATACACTACGGACAATTTAACCTACCCAATTCACCTGTACCGCATGTCTTTGGACTTGTGGGGGAAACCGAAGCACCCGGAGCAAACCCACACCAACATGGGGAGAACATGCAAACTCCACACAGAAACACAAACTGACCCATCCGAGGCTTGAACCAGCAACCTTCTTGCTGGGATTTTCACGCACAACCATCTCTAGCGTTTACACAGAATGGTCCGACAAAGAGGAAATATCCAGTGAGCGGCAGTTCTGTGAGCGCAAATGCCTTGTTGATGCCAGAGGTCAGAGGAGAATGGCCAGACTGGTTCCAGCTGATAGAAAGGCAACAGTAACTCAAATAAGCACTCGTTACAACCGAGGTCTGCAGAAGAGCATCTCTGAACACACAACACGTCCAACCTTGAGGCGGATGATGGGCTACAGCAGCAGAAGACCACACCGGGTGCCACTCCTGTCAGCTAAGAACAGGAAACTGAGGCTACAATTCACACAGGCTCACCAAAACTGGACAAGAGAAGATTGGAGAAACGTTGCCTGGTCTGATGAGTCTCCATTTCTGCTGCCACATTCGGATGGTCGGCTCAGAATTTGGCCTCAACAACATGAAAGCATGGATCATCCTGCCTTGTATCAGCGGTTCAGGCTGGTGGTGGTGGTGTAATGGTGTGGGGGAGATTTTCTTGGCACACTTTGGGTTCATTAGTACCAATTGAGCATGGTGTCAACACCACAGCCTACCTGAGTATTGTTGCTGACCATGTCCATCCCTTTATGACCACAGTGTCTCCATCTTCTGATGGCTACTTCCAGCAGGATAACGCACCATGTCATAAAGCGCCAACCATCTCAGACTGGTTTCTTGAACATGACAATGAGTTCACTGTACTCAAATGGCCACCATAGTCACCAGAGCTCAATCCAATAGAGCTCCTTTGTGATGTGGTGGAACGGGAGATTGGCATCATGGATGTGCAAATCTGCAGCAACTGTGTGATGCTATCATGGAGCAAAATCTCTGAGGAATATTTCCAGTAGCTTGTTGAATCTCTGCCATGAAGGATTAAGGCAGTTCTGAAGGCAAAAGGTCCAACCCAGTACTAGCAAGGTGTACCTAATAAAGTGGCCGGCCAGTGTATAGTGCTCTATTCTAGTCTTCACTAATGTATTCTAATGTACTTTTTTTATTGTTTCACACACTTCATTGTTTTGATCTTGTGCTTAATTGCACTACATTATATTGTAGCATTCATTCATTCATATTCTTATTGGCTTAGTCCCTTTATTAATCAGGGGTCGCCACAGCGGAATGAACTTATCCAGCATATGTTTTGCGCAGCGGATGCCCTTCCTGCTGCAACACATCACTGGGAGACAACCATACACTCTTGCATTCACACTCATACACTACGGCCAATCTAGTTCATCCTTTTAGCACATGTGTTGGACTGTGGGGGAAACCGGAGCACCCGGAGGAAACCCACGCCAACACGGGGAGAACATGCAAACTCCACACAGAAACACCAACTGACCCAGCTGGGGTTCGAACTAGCAACCTTCTTGCTGTGAGGCGATCGTGCAGCCCACTGCACCCACCCGTGACAACCCTATTGTATCATTACCAGTGTATACCAGTTCTATCACGCACTCTATTGTGCTCCAGTTGATCTTTTGCTGCATTATTTTCCATGTCATTGCTCTCAGCAGCACAGTCTTCTCTATTGGAGCATTCTATAGTGCTCTATTCTCTTCAATTCACTAATGACAGTGGATCAGGATTTCAGCGTGCCTCATGTTAGCGCTGTTATTAGTCTCATAATTATTGAGTAGCTGTGAGAAGCTCAGAGCAGAACAGACACATGCCATGCTGCTTTTGTTTTGTTTTTTTAAACCGGCCGTCTCCTGTGAAGCGGCTCCGGAGGTACGTATTGATATTTGGGAGAAAGCGATGGTGTGCTTAATCACTTTGATATTTTTATAGAGTGAGGGAAATTGATGCCTGCCTCTAACGATCTCCTGAATAAAGTGTGATGACATCACGCGGACTCCATCATAGCGGCTCAGTGGAGCTCGGCGTTCGCTGATCAATGCAAAACTCCAGCAGAAAAAAAAAAAACGAAACTAAACAAGAGCTCAGGGCTTGACCTGGTCTCCTTCCAGAGCTGGACAGCAGCGGGTCGCAGTGCTTCTGTGTCTCCTAATTATTTTCAGGGAATAACCTGCTGTGAAACAGGCTCGCGGGCGACGCCGGGCGAAGGGTGAAGGACAGTCGGGCTGTTTAGTGATTCTGCATAGAGAGCCGACGGAGGCCTGCGGAGAGAGAGGGCAAGGAGAGCCTGTCAAAGAGTCAATCAAGAGACCCTGACCGGACTGAGGAGGAGACCAGGTCAAACACAAACACACACACACACACATGCAGAGAAAAAAAAAACATGCATCAAAATTCACACTCTTTTTAAATGGATTCAAATGCACAAGTCGTCCAATCAGCAGTGGCCTTGAGTCTTTATTCAGAATACACAGAACAAATAGAATAGAAATGGATGCATTCTATAAACTCTACACTATAGGATGACTATTGGAATATTTATATTAGTTATATATTATATTTTGTATGAAGGCATCTAAATCTGAAGCGTATGCTTAAATCATGACATGGACTGGTGTTTATGAATATTAAATTAGATGGCAACAAATTAAACTGCCTGTTCTGTGTGTGAATTCAAGCGTCAGTTTAACATGAAGAAATCTGTGACAGAAATGTAAGATGTTAATAGTAATGTACAACTAAATAAACTTCTAAAAGTAGTGGAAATAGTATTAGCAATACAGTATATCACATGCACTATAATATAGCAACATCATTTATATTAGCAGTATAATACACCACTCCCATATATATTTTTTTTTCTACTTTTAGTCTTTAGGTAATACATAGAATTTGATTTTATCTGCTCCCCATCCTGTTTTAGACCAGCTGCTGAGTCCCTGTTTCTAGATTTTCTGGAGATCAGTTACATTTAACAGTACATAGTTTACACCAAGCTGCATTTTACTCATTTATTGATGTTATATATATATATATATATATATATATATATATATATATATATATATATATATATATATATATATATATATATATATATATATATATATATATATATAGGCAGTGCAGAATTATTAGGCAAATGAGTATTTTGAGCACATCATCCTCTTTATGCATGTTGTCTTACTCCAAGCTCTATAGGCTCAAAAGCCTACTACCAATGAAGCATATTAGGTGATGTGCATCTCTGTAATGAGAAGGGGTGTGGTCTAATGACATCAACACCCTATATCAGGTGTGCATAATTATTAGGCAACTTCCTTTCCTTTGGCAAAATGGGTCAAAAGAAGGACTTGACAGGCTCCGAAAAGTCAAAAATAGTGAGATATCTTGCAGAGGGATGCAGCACTCTTAAAATTGCCAAGCTTCTGAAGCGTGATCATCCAACAATCAAGCGTTTCATTCACAATAGTCAACAGGGTCGCAAGAAGCGTCTGGAAAAACCAAGGCGCAAAATAAACTGCCCATGAACTGAGAAAAGTCAAGCGTGCAGCTGCCAAGATGCCACCAGTTTTGCCATATTTCAGAGCTGCAACATCACTGGAGTGCCCAAAAGCACAAGGTGTGCAATACTCAGAGACATGGCCAAGGTAACAAAGGCTGAAAAACAAACTAAAAACTACTTCCAAAAATATTCAGCTTTGATATTAATGAGTTTTTTGGGTTCATTGAGAACATGGTTTTTGTTCAATAATAAAATGAATCCTCAAAAATACAACTTGCCTAATAATTCTGCACTCCCTGTATACTGTATACACACACACACACATATATTCAGGGCTTGACATTAACTTTTTTGATCACCAGCCACTGTGGCTGTTGCTATAGTATAGCAAATGGGTTTTGCTTACATAATAAAGTGTCGCATTGCAATTAGTTTTCTTTCACAGGACTTTTCAGGGCTCAACACAATAAGGATTTACCTTTTTTTTTTCTCTGGCCACACCGAAATAATTATTCCTTTGCCCCAGTTTTAAATAATGTGTCAAAACAAGCAAAATACTGTTGCATACATACACCTTTTATTCACATTTAAAATATATATATTCTCACGCATCTAAAACTCTGCACAGTGGTCTGTTCTGGCTCCCAGATCACCAGTTAACCATGCACACAACAACATATTAAAGCAATGTTATTGTAAAGGATGATTATTAAACTATATTAAAAAAAAAACAGCAAGCAAAAGAAAGCGGGTAAAAAAACATTTTCTGCGCAATAATGAAAGGATGATTAATGTTAGGCCAATTAATAATCTGTTTAAAGAATGGTTAAAGCAAAAGCGACAACAGCTGCTGCTGCTTACAAAGAATCTCCAGCTCTTGAAGGACTGTGGGGGCACGAGCATCGCACTAGTTTTGTCCCCAGGCACGGTTGCTTCAAGTGAGGAAACAGCACAGAAGCTTTTAAACACTCGTGCGCATCAAATCATCTGTGCGCGCATCAAATCATCTGTGCACGCGACACTAAAGCCCTCGTCAGTGAGTGAGGAAAGCCTGACTAACAGTCTAATCTGTAGTGACGATGAGCCAGCACTGGCCATTTAAAAATGAGTTTCAGCCAGCCAAAGTGGCTAGTGGGAGTACCTGTCTAACCCGCCACAACCGAAATTCACCCGCATTTGGCAGGTTGGTGGGTGTTAATGTAAAGCCCTATATATATATATATATATATATATATATATATATATATATATATATATATCAAGGTTTCCGCTACATTCATTCTTCTGTGGTGGGCCGCCACACCAAAATTAATCCCGCCACGGCTACATTACAACGCATTTCAAACATTCAGTCGTGTTTTTTTATAGCGGGTTATAATCGCACCAAAACATATTGAAAGGTAAGTGAATTAAACAGCACAAACTTTTCTGTAACCGTAGTGCTGTGCACTATTTGTTCAACCCTTTAAGGTGACATGCTGACTGACTGACTGACAGCTGTGTGATGCGTGAACACGGCGTAGCTTTCAGTTAAGATGAACACAGTTTCCATATAAGTATACTTTATTGATAAAGGTCTATCGCTCTGCATACAATGACTTTATCTTGCTGGAGTTTATAGCCCTTTCACTTTACTTCAGGACGCATTAATGTCGCAAAACACACAAAAACGCACTAAATCGCACTTCAGCAGTGTCTATTAGTCAGCGCACATAAAGATCTGCACTTGAGCAGAGTATATTTGAGGGCGTGCAAGACGTTTTGTGCACGAACAGAGGAAATCGGCGTGCAAGCAAAGAGATTTGCATGCTCGTATTACATGTATGCGATCTCCATTTGATTTGCATGTAATATTTGTCTTTAAAATAGTTGGCAGATCTGTGTAAAAAAACAGCCTGCTGCCACAGCTGGAAAAAATCCTAGAGAAAACACTGTGTATATATATATATATATTTGATGATGCAGTGATAATTATTGTGTGATTTTGTTGTCAGCACATTTAACTTTGTAAAGAACAAAGTATTTAATAAGATTATTTCATTCATTCAGATGTAGGATGTGTTATTTCAGTGTTTTAGGAAACAATGAACAAAAAAACAACAACAACCAACCAAACAAACAAATTAAATAAGAACGAAAAGAAACAAGTGAACTATTAATCAAACAAATATATGTCGATATAAATATCTAAAAAAAACGGCAAATGCAAATTCAGGTAATGTCTTAAATAAAACACTCTGTTTTTACCATCTGGCCAGTTTCCAAATGACAAAATAAGTCCCACACCACATAACAATTCTGTTGAACACACTCAAAACATGCTTATTTAAAAGAGCTGAAACAACACAATTTTTGAGGTTTTTGTGGGAATAACTTAACCATTTTATGTTCAATTCAATTTGTTATGTTAACTTATTCTATTCATGTTGAGACAACATGAATGAATGAATGAATAGTGTGGAACCCTGCACTTTCTGGTGTATTACATCACATGGAAACGTCAATTTACAGACACAAAACGGATTGCAAACGTATTGACTTCAATACATGCATATATTATAAGTAAAACCCTGTTTTAGCTGTTTTAGTAAGACTCAAATCCAAACGCAGGATTATTGCACAAATCTACACTACCTGCTTCAGTCTTCCCATAAAAAAACTTCCCTAAGTGGCATTTCAGAAGCAGAAGAACATTTCCACCTCCAGACCGGAGAGAATAATCTACTCCTCATTATTATCAATTAAGGTCAAGCTGAAGAGATACGCAAAACAACGAGGGATGAAGCAAGAAACCAGCAGGCAGGAGTGTTCGTCTCTTTGGGAATTTAACAACAGACGCTTGTTATGTACATGATGACGAGCGTGAGGGCGTGCGTTTTAATGCCAATATCCATAAATATAATCAGTCAGAGTGTTGGAGATATGTGCAAAATGACAACTCCGGGAAGTTTATCCGGAGCGAGCGGCGGTAAGTGTGTGAATGTAGAGAAGTGGAGAGAAAGAAAAGAGTGTCGGAGAGCTGGAGAGAGTCAGTGATTAATGACTGAATCCACTGTGGGAGATAGTGAGGGAACACTGTGATTATCCTGCCTGTAGGGCTCTGGGTTTACATGCAATCTCTGACCCGGAACCAGTCTGAATCTCCTGACCTTCACCCTCAAACACACACACACACACACACACACACACACACAGAGAGAGAGGGATAAGTCTAAATCTGCCCGAGAGGTAGGCGGACTCCCCGGCCGGAGTTAATAGTGTTTTTTTCCAGGTGAGTAAGCTGGCATTTCCGGCTGAGCAGAGATCGGGAATTAAGATGTTATGCTAAATGAAGAGCAGCTCTGCTAACTGTCTTCTTCACCGACCACACACACACACACATGCGAGACGATCTGTTTAAACACAAACACACACACACAGATCAATACAGAGAGAGAGACTGAAAGAGAGAGGTAAGGAATGAACAAAAACAGACAAAGACTAACAGGGTGAAGGAGCTGAATAGTGAACAGATGTAAAGATTAACGCCACTGTGAGGAAGAACTGACGAGTGAAGGAATAAAAAAAACAACAGACGGATAACAAACAAAGCATCCAGATTTAATTAGCCACAAAATAACTAAACCAGTAGCATCCAGAACGAAAGCATACTGTAAACAGGAAAACAACAACAACAACAACGTAAGAACATCTGAACTAACAATCAAAACCTGAAGGGGGAGGAGGAGAACAAGAAAGAGAAAGAAAACAAACAAGAAGCAGAAACAGTTAGCCAGCAAACAAACCAGCGATCAGCGCTGTGCTACTGTAGTTACTTAAATAGTAACTAGTTACAATAGTAAAAAAAATAGTAACAAGTTACAGTTACTTTATTCAGAAAGTAACTCAATTACTTACACCAAAAAGTAATGCATTACTCATTCATTCATTTTCTTTTCCGCTTAGCCCCTTTATTCATCTGGGGTCGCCACAGCGGAATGAACCGCCAACTTATCCAGCATATGTTTTACGCAGCGGATGCCCTTTCAACTGCAACCCATCATTGGGAAACACCCATACACTCATTCACACTCATACACTATGGACAATTTAGCCTACCCAATTCCCCTACACTGTAAAAAGTAAAGGTGGTTCAAATACCCTGTTGAGCACTCAAGGAACTTCAACATGTATTGTAAGTGCCCCTCATAAAGGGGCTCCTGGAGAACCACTGACAGACTTTGCAGTACTTGCAGGACCCTTTTGCAGTAATTGGGATCCTTTAAGCACCTTTAATACTGAGGTTCTGGAGTCGCTGTTTCCTTACACTGAGACCTCGGAGCACTTTGAAAGTTATTAGAGGAACTCAAATTCCAAAAAAGAGTTACTGTAAAACTGTGGCGGCTGGTGTTAAAAAATGTGTTGGGGGCGCAAACACCAGAAAAAAATCTAACTGTTGGTAAAGTAAGAGTGTAAAAGCCATTTTTCAGGTGATGCATCAAACTAAAATATGACTAAAGCATACAATAAATGCATCACAAATCAGTTCATTTTAGTTCAACTTGGGTTATCAGTAATGAAGTAATCCAGATAATCAGTAAACAAACACGCACACACACACACACACACACACACACACAAACAAATGTTGCCTAATCACTGGCCAGTAGCACTACTTGAAAATAAATTTTGCTCTCCTTTTTTTCTGGCTTGAAAATTTCTCAATAACCTTTTGGTTAAAGTCAGTCATCTCAGTCACCAGTCTCTTCTCTATTGACAGCATGGCCAATGCATTCAGCCTCTCTTGCGTCGTGCTGTTTGAAACACGGAAATAGTAAAAGGCATGACTTACATCACAACCTGCCAGCCAACTCCGTTTGTCATGACAAGTGCTGGAAAAGCCCCGAATATACGCGCGCTCGCCATCACTTGACTACTGGTGAATTTGCAAGGACGGTCGATCTGGTCCTGGTTTTTCTTCATCCAAACGCCTTGTGAACGGATATCTTTGCAAAGATACAACGGAATTTTCCTTCATCTCGAGAAATTGCATTCTAAGCTCTTTGGTGAGAATGGTCCAATCACATAAGGCCAATCATATAAAAACAAATAGGATTCGTTCTAACAAGAAAAATGGGAGGGTTCGGGACGCAGAGCGCTGCGCCCCAAAGACAATTTAAAACAGGCCAATTAGAGCTTATCGTCAATCACGTGCATTGCAAAAGTTTGTGTACCTACATAGACAATCATTAGTCCGGCGCCCCGCACACACATGAACAAATATTGTTCATACATTTTTTTTCAATAAATGTTAGTATGACTACAATAAATGTTAGAATGTTATAATTAAATCAATTTACTTTGTTAATATTTGTGATAATAAACATTAACATATTAAAGGGGTCTAACTTGAAGGGGGCGGTTTAAACAAAAAAAAGTAATCTGCGGAAAACTTGCGAAAATATGCGGAAAATCTGCGGAAATCTGCGCGCGCAGAATTCCGCAGATTTTCCGCAGATTTTTAGCCCATCATCAATTCTGTTTATTTACTTGAGTAAATGTGTGTAAATCTGAATTTATTCAGTTTTTAAATTACACATATTTCACATATAAAGGTTTTAGTTATGAGACTCCCAAAATAATTCCGCAGAAATCTGCAGATTTTTACCAAAATTCTCCGCAGAAATAGCAAAAAACGTCCGCAGATTCCGTCTGGCCCTACTTATAAGCAATAGGGTGCACAGGGATGCTCTTCTTCTTGGCTTTGTGGCTGCTCTTTAAGATGAAGACAAGGTTTGTTTGAGCTCGGGTTGACCATGGCTCATTATTATATGTATATATTATTACGGTGTAATGTCTCGGCTGTGTATTTTAAAATAGCGATTTCTTTGTTTTCAATCTCCTGCTTGTAACATGAGCTAGTGATGCTTCTCTGTAGTGTTCAGCTGCGTGTCTGGCTCTGCCTTTTGGTACCCTTTTGTCGTGCTAGGTATCCCTTCTGAAAGAGTACCCAAAAAGTGGTACTGTACGATTTGCTTTCTGGTACGTTTTGACTGTGGAATCGGCCATAAAAGCGTACCAAACCGTACCATAGCACTCAGTGGAATTGGGCCATATGGATAACTAAACTATGACAGATCACGTTCATTGAAATGTAAGAAGGATAAATAAATCCATATGAAGCAGTGCCTTAATAGTGACATCGGGTCTTCAGTTTCACACTTAGCTGCACTTTGCACTCACCCTACAAGCGTATCAACCAAGCTGCGCTCTGGCAAACCTCTTCCAACTGGGCCAGGGTTGGCCAACTGAACTGCGCCTGGGCCCAATTTGGAGCACACACACTTGTCAAACGTGTCTGGGCATGGTTCAGATAGCCTAGTGTGAGTACACCCTAAAACAAACAAGATTTAATTAGCCACAAACAAGCCAACGACTAAACAAGTAGCAACCAAAATAAAAGCACAAACAGGAAAAAACTAAAGACATCCAAACTACACTAGAAACAATCATCCAACAAACAAACCAGCAATCCATAAAACAACAGCAACCAAACACTGAAGGGGAAAAAGGGAAAGGTGTTCAGAAAAGTTAACCAGAAGCAGGTAAGTAACCGTCTAAACTTCAGTCAGACACACAGAAAAAAGTCTGTCTTTATAGATTTAAAAAGCACAGACACATTTCATAATTGAGTTCTCCGTCAAAACAATGATGACAATTGTGTTGAACTCCATGTTTAGACAGAAAAAAATGAAGTGGGAGGAAAAAAAAAACAACAACAGAAAATCAATTTGCGCAGCGGTTTGCAGCGGAGCGGCGCGCGGCGTATAGGAGATGTCAGCCTCTGAAATGAAGCCGTTTGACTGCGCTGGCCCGCGACCGCCAAATCTGCCCTGTTTTTCCCGCTGGCTGAGCAGATCCAAACACAGTCAATAGCCTGAAAATGAACAGGGCTGTTTCTGAAGCGCCGGCCGGCCCTGCAGGCTTCAGCGCGCGCACGCATGCATATCGGGACAATAACACTCACACATGTCGGAATCATTATCAGCGCTAAAGATATGATTAAAGCAGTCTCTCCTGGCAACTCCTCTCTCTGTTTCCTGTTTTGTTTTTGCTCTGGTTTTAACCAGCCAATGTTGACATATCTATAAAACAACTCTGAAGGAAAAGAACCCAGTAAACTGAACCAGTTTTTACCAAATTAGTGAACATTTTTTGTGCAAGCAATTATTCTACAGTACTGTAAACATACTCAAAAATGTCTCTGTCAGTGTTTTCAGCCAATCATATTTGATTTACCAAAGTCCCACAAGTGCACGTCTGTCACATCCATAACCAAGCATTTTCCTCAGAGAGCCAACTCTTAAGGTCTTCGCACATTGAAGTCCGAAATTTTCGTTTGCATTTTTTTACGTATTCATATGCAAACAATTTGTCACGTAAACAAACATTGCACACCGAGTTCAATGCGTATCAAATAATCCAACATGTAAAACATTTCAGAGTCAGTTCAAGCTGTGATACTTTGTTCTCCTCTCTCTTCTCCAAAGTCGAAAAAGAAAGAGGAATAGGCTGCACATTGTGTTCATTTAATTAGGGCTGTCAAAATTAATCGTTTCTTCGGTGCACCGCGATGCAGATGGGGACAATTCGCTATCGGTTCAGTAATAGATCATAACCGGTTCTTACGCACTGACGTCATTTATACCCTATGCGCGATGTGAGGCGAGGGTGAGTAAATAAAACACTCCTACTACTTAAAAAGCAGATCTTTCACTGACACTGAGGAATGGTAAAGCACGAGTCGCTATTTCACTACTGAGGAGAAATGCTGTAAAACTCTCTCTCTCTCTCCCACACACACCTAGGGCATTTGTCCCGTTGGCATGTTCGTGAGGTAAATTTTCCTCTCCGCTCAACTCTGTTAAAGTGATACTTGTGGATCCACACACGAACGTGCCTGTGGTTCGAGTTTATTGTATTGTATTGTATTTATTCTATTACGGATTACCTGACAACCGCGTATTATGCGCATATAGACTGACCCGCGGCTGTTTTTCCCGCGTCACTCATCATGGGTGAACAGCGCTTCCGTTTCTAAAGCCAATCGCAGCCCTTTTTGTTTAGTGGGTGAAGACAATGACCAATCATAGGGGTGTAAGAACCTGCCAGTGCTCAAAAAGCAAGTGAGATAATATTTACATGAGTTTATTTGTTATGAATGCTCGTGCTGTCTTCTGTGCATGTATTGGAGTTTTGTCTAAAACATTCACAAACATTTTTTTTTGAGCAGGTAAAATTAAAGGTACAGTTCATGTATCTGACTGCTTGTATTAAAGGACAAAATTGTATCACAATATATAAATATAAACATATTTATAGATTTTAATACAATTTTTTTCTTGTGTTGTAAAGAAAAAAAATCTAATTATGTATGGAAAGCATCGTCAATGCACCGACATATCGAATTGAACCGAATCGATGGCATGATAATCGTAACCGAACCGAACCGTGAGACCAGTGTAGGTTCACACCCCTACATTTAACACTAGCCTGCATAGAGAGGAAGGAGAGTTCTCCTCATTATCGATTATCCCCAAATGCAAAGTTTATTTCGGGAAATCAGAGGAGTTTTGATAGATTGCTTGTGATGCTTCACACATTCACATACGTAAACAAATTCTGAACAGAGACATGCAGTACCTATAGACATGACAATA
>LR812543.1:44007007-44012007 GCA_903798195.1 Danio kyathit
AGTTACATTAGTTGTTTTAGTGACGGTACAATGACATTATACACTCAACGGCCACTTTATTAAGTACACCTAACTAGTGCTGGGTCGGACCTCTTTTGCCTTCAGAATGGCCTTAATCCTTCATGGCAGAGATTCAACAAGCTACTGGAAATATTCCTCAGAGATTTTGCTCCATATTGTCATGATAGCATCACACAGTTGCTGGAGATTTGTCGGCTGCACATCCATGATGCCAATCTCCCGTTCCACCACATCCCAAAGGTGCTCTATTGGATTGAGCTCTGGTGACTGTGGAGGCCATTTGAGTACAGTGAACTCATTGTCATGTTCAAGAAACCAGTCTGAGATGATTGGCGCTTTATGACATGGTGCGTTATCCTGCTGGAAGTAGCCATCAGAAGATGGAGACACTGTGGTCATAAAGGGATGGACATGGTCAGCAACAATACTCAGGTAGGCTGTGGCGTTGACACCATGCTCAATTGGTACTAATGAACCCAAAGTGTGGCAAGAAAATCTCCCCCACACCATTACACCACCACCAGCAGCCTGAACCGCTGATACAAGGCAGGATGATCCATGCTTTCATGTTGTTGAGGCCAAAATCTGAGCCGACCATCTGAATGTGGCAGCAGAAATGGAGACTCATCAGACCAGGCAACGTTTCTCCAATCTTCTCTTGTCCAGTTTTGGTGAGCCTGTGTGAATTGTAGCCTCAGTTTCCTGTTCTTAGCTGACAGGAGCGGCACCCGGTGTGGTCTTCTGCTGCTGTAGCCCATCCGCCTCAAGGTTGGACGTGTTGTGTGTTCAGAGATGCTCTTCTGCAGACCTCGGTTGTAACGAGTGCTTATTTGAGTTACTGTTGCCTTTCTATCAGCTGGAACCAGTCTGGCCATTCTCCTCTGACCTCTGGCATCAACAAGGCATTTGCGCCCACAGAACTGCCGCTCACTGGATATTTCCTCTTTGTCGGACCATTCTCTGTAAACCCTAGAGATGGTTGTGCGTGAAAATCCCAGTAGATCAGCAGTTTCTGAAATACTCAGAGCAGCCCGTCTGGCAGCAACAACCATGCCACGTTCAAAGTCTCTTAAATCCCCTTTCTTCCCCATTCTGATGCTCGCTTTGACCTGCAGCTGACCGTCTTGACCATGTCTACATGCCTAAATGCAGTGAGCTGCTGCCATGTGATTGGCTGATTATCGAGCAGTTGGACAGGTGTACCTAATAAAGTGGCCGGTGAGTGTATATAAGTGATATATATAGTTTGATCAAACAAATCATCATATTTATAACAATAACAGGTTTGCACTAGACATGCATAATTAACTCTGATATACTAGATTTACTAAAACTGAAAGTACATGCATTAACACTAAACTGCTCCCAAAATAAAAACACAACAAAGCCATTAATGAAACATCTAAAAGCTAGTAAACTGTAACTTACAGTCAATTTAAAAACAGCATCAAAATAATAACTCATTTAAAAGCTGTAATAACCTTGCTACAGGTCACAGGACGGTTTTCCTCTCTATTCTTCATCTACGTCAGGGATCACCTATCTCAGTCCTGGAGAGCCGGTGTCTCTGCAGGGTTTAGCTCCAACTTGCCTCAACACACCACCCTGGATGTTTCAAGTATGCCTAGTAAGATCTTGATTAGCTTGTTTAGGTGTGTTTGATTAGGGTTGGAGATAAAATCTGCAGGACACCGGACCTCCAGGAACAAGTTTGGTGACCCCTGATCTACGTTAAGCTGCTTAATCTACATTGTAAAAGCACTGAACTAAAGATTGAGGTGCCATAAGAGACGGCTCCTTCTGTCCCTCAACCAAATCTAAACTAAGAGTGCACATTTTCTGCATTTTAATTGTCATTTTAAGATTCAAACCCATACTGTATCTCCAAGAAAAGCACATTGGCTGAACCGCTAGGCCGCGAATCTGACTGATTTATTCACACGAGTGCTCCGACAGCACAGACTGTAAAGTGAACTTGACATGTAAAAGTGAAAATTGCACACTGCATAAGGCATGAGACAAACAAACATGGCCGTGTTATTGACTTAAGCCGCTAAATAAAGCAAACACTAAACAGTCCTGCTGGTGGAATATAAAACAAGCTGGAAAACTGCGGCGCTTTCAGTGGCCGGGCTGTAATGTAGTTAGGGATGGCGGACTCCTCCAGTGTGTGCGGCGGCTGTTAATTAAATCTATTCTAGGTCACAAGATAAATGGCTCTGACACAAACGTGTTGGCCCCACACCAGCAGGAAAAAAAAAAAAATTATATATATATATATTTAATAATAATAGCGCTTTCCGCCATTCTGCTACAAGCTTTGATGGATTTAAATGAAAAGAGTCATTAATAAAGTTGAGCGGTTTGAGGGTAAAAGCACACTATTAATAACAGTTCTCCATGACTGCGAGGAATATTGCACATAATAAAACAAGCCCTAACTGAGCGCGCCAGGCTTTGAGAAATATAAACCCAGAGCTCATGTTTGCCTGATAAACAGCAGAGGAGCGTGCGTTTATCATCTATGAAACGCCGGACTGAGGGAAGATTTTTCATTTCATTTTGTTTAATTTAGCACAATTTAGTTGATCTTAATTTTCTGTTTGTTTATTATATACAATTATCATTTATTAAACATGATTATTAGTAGTTTCCCAGTACTGGGTTGCAGCTGGAAGGGCATCCACTGCATGAAACATATGCTGAAGTAGTTGGTGGTTCATTCCACTGTGGCGACATCAGAAATAATGACTAAGCCGATGGAAAATGAATGAATGATTATTATTACTAGTAGGCAACGCAGTGGCGCAGTAGGTAGTGCTGTCGCCTCACAGCAAGAAGGTCGCTGGTTCAAGCCTCGGCTGGGTCAGTTGTCGTTTCTGTGTGGAGTTTGCATGTTCTCCCTGCGTTCGCGTGGGTTTCCTCCGGGTGCTCCGGTTTCCCCCACAGTCCAAACACATGCAGTACAGGTGAATTGGGTAAGCTAAATTTTCTATAGTGTAGATGAGTGTGTATAGGTGTTTCCCAGAGATGGGTTGCAGCTGGAAGGACATCCACTGCGTAAAACAAATGCTAGATAAGTTGGCGGTTCATTCCGCTGTGGCGACCCCAGATTAATAAAGGGACTAAGCCGAAAAGAAAATGAATGAATTATTACTAGTAGTAGTAAAAGTACTATCACATGTACTACTACACCCCCTTCCCCACACACGCTACTTTATTATCATGGTAATATTATAATTTATTGACTTTTAAATATATATATATATATGAATATAAGCAATATCACAGGAGCAGCAGTGCGATATGGCTGTGTATTGGCACTGGTGGTTGGACTGCTATCAGTGATATTGCATTTATACAACAGTTCGACGGCATAATCGTATATTTAAAAAAGAAAATCAAACACGGAGAGTCTAAAAACCCTTTTGTAAGAGGAACTACTTTCTTCCACCGTTCATTCACATCTGCAGCTGACGTCACTGTAGAGCTAGTGTTTGAATGATTCTCTAGCGTAATGTCTAAAGTGATGACAAAACAGCCGATTTGCTCACATTTTAAGATTATAAGGCTGAACAGCATGAATTGCCATCAGTCTCCAAAAAATTTCCCAGTTTTTCTCTGTTGCAATCAGGAGATTACAATAAATAACCCTGAAAAATCCAAAGCAAAGCAATCACTGCCAGATTACTATGGTGTAAATACAGCCCTGCAACATATAAAAGAGAAGGATCGACTTGTCACTTACCCTTTTTATAATGATTTGACAAACTGTAGTTTGAACTTTACGCTGAGTTTTTCTCCTCTAAGAGCTTATTTTGCGCTCTCTATCGCCATCTTGTGGCAGAACGTCAATCGTCTTTGCTCTGCTCAGTATAACAGGCTATCTGCTGACGCACTGAATCTCCAAAATTATAAATATTTTTAAATAGACACTATCCTTATTAATAAACTGCATAGCTGCAATCTAAACAACTACATTCTGACCTACAAAAGCCTCAAAGGTACATGATGTTGTCCAACAGCTGCAATATTTGTCAAACTGTAGTGAGTTTATTGATCTGCTGTCACTCTATGTGGGCGGAGTAATACACAAGGGTGAGGAGGCTGTACGAGTGCTGTTATTGCAGAATATCGCACGGCTATCAACCAATCAGATTCGAGAACCAGACGGAACTGTTGTATAAAAAAATTTAAATATGCACAATTAAGTGTGTACAATTAAACACACACACACACACACACACACACACACACACACACACACACACACACACACACACACACACACACACACACACACACTTTCGTTTTGGATGCAATCAATTGTGAGTAATGTGGGCAGAGCACTAATAAAATATTATTAGTTATTATTAGTAGTAGAAGTAGTAGTATCACACCTACTAGTTCTACTTCCCTTACCCCCCCCCCCCCACTATTTTAAATATCATCATCCTCATCATATTATTATTATCATTATTATTTTATTATTATTATTATTATTATTATTTTAACTCTAAACCCGTGATGACTTTAATTATTATTATTATTATTATTATTAATATTGTTATTATTAATATTATTATTATTATTATTATTTTAACTCTAAACCCATGATGACTTTAATTATTATTATTATTATTATTATTATTATTATTATTATTATTGTTATTATTAATATTATTATTATTATTATTATTTTAACTCTCACCCATGATGACTTTTTTATTATTATTATTATTATTATTATTATTATTATTATTATTATTATTATTATTATTATATTGTTATTATCGTTATTATTATTATTATTATCATCATCAACAAGATCATCATCATTATAACCCTCACCCAATAAATATTATATTATTATTATTTTTGATATTATCATTATAATTATTATTATAATAATCTTTACCCACAACTTTAAATATCATATTATTATTATTATTATTATTATTATTATTATTATTATTTTT
>LR812543.1:44017007-44091987 GCA_903798195.1 Danio kyathit
TCCCTTTATGACCACAGTGTCTCCATCTTCTGATGGCTACTTCCAGCAGGATAACGCACCATGTCATAAAGCGCCAATCATCTCAGACTGGTTTCTTGAACATGACGATGAGTTCACTGTACTCAAATGGCCTCCACAGTCACCAGAGCTCAATCCAATAGAGCACCTTTGGGATGTGGTGGAACGGGAGATTGGCATCATGGATGTGCAGCCGACAAATCTGCAGCAACTGTGTGATGCTATCATGACAATATGGAGCAAAATCTCTGAGGAATATTTCCAGTATTTTCTTGAATCTATGCCATGAAGGATTAAGGGAGTTCTGAAGGCAAAAGGGGTCCAACCTGGTACTAGTAAGGTGTATCTAATGATGATATGATGATGATGATATGCTGTTTATTGTCACATATACTTCCATGCATTCTCATACACTGACATATAGTGAAATTGGACCGGTGAGTGTATTTCTCTATCGGCCTATATTTCACGTATAAATCCCACAAACTGAGATCTGTTCTGATTGGCTGTGCTTTTGATTTAGTTTTCTAGTTGTTTTCAGTCTGAAGCTTCTCGCTGGGATCTTGTTGGATGAGACTTCACAGCGAGACTAACAAAAATAAGCGCTTTTCAGGAAAATAAATACAGCTTATTAAAGGATTATTAATGATTTGGCTTGAGGCGGGAAATTACCATTCTAGCTGATGCATACATGTTTCATTAATAGGGAGCAAGAGTAATGAGGGATCGGGACACAGACATCTAACAATGATATATACATTACTGTTTCCACAACATCAGGACTGCAGAAACCTGCGCTTCAATCTGAAACAACAAATTAGATGTAAAACAAATCCAAAACTTTCTGCTGCATCTGATTAATATGGAAACACAAGTACAAGTCGAGGGTAGATTACAGAGTCCGCTGATTAATTACAAGTCAATCAGAAACCTGTTTGAAAACAATCATGCATTTACAATTATGCATCTTTTAGAATATAATCTTTTAGAGTTGTTATCTTTTAGTCACATCGCAGGATCTCCAATGTCGAGTTAGTGACCATCCCTCTCCCTCATTAGCATAGAATGTTAGTCTTATTCTTAAATCTGCCACTATGCTGACACACAGGCATTTGTAGCTTCCAGTGTTGTCACGATACTGAATTTCTGTACCAATCATCCATTACCCGCTAACATTTATGCGCTGTTTTTAAACAAAGCTGATTTACCATTGGTGGCACGGTGGCTCAGTGGTTAGCACAGCAAGAAGGTCGCTGGTTCAAGTCCCGGCTGGGTCAGTTGTCATTTCTGTGTGGAGTTTGCATGTTCTCCCCGTGTTGGTGTGGGTTTCCTCCGGGTGCTCCGGTTTCCCCCACAGTCCAAACACATGCGCTATAGGGGAATTGATGAACTAAATTGGCCGTAGTGTATAAGTGTGTGTGAATGAGTGTGCAAGGGTGTTTCCCAGTACTGGGTTGCAGTTAGAAGGGCATCCGCTGTGTAAAACAAATGCTGGATAAGTTGGCAGTTCATTCCGCTGTGGCGACCCCTGATGAATAAAGGGACTAAGCTGAAGGAAAAATGAATGAATGAATTTCACAAGAAACCCACGCCAACACGGGGAGAACATGCAAACTCCACACAGAAACGCTAACTGACCCAGCCCGGACTCAAACCAGCAACCTTCTTGCTGTGAGGCCACTGAGAACCACTGAGCCACCGTTTCGTCCTCTTGTGAAATTATATTCATGATATGGCACAAATACAAAATACCACAATGTCTTTTTTTTTCTCCCCAATTGGTGCAGGTCTAGTTTGCATGAAGTGAATCTTATTGATGATATTGTAGTGAAATCTGGCATGCCTCTGGTGACGTCTGCTGGGCTTCACGGTCATTTAATGGGCTTAAACTGCACACATTTCTTACAATCGACAGCCAGCGACTGATAACAGAGAACCAGTGCTTTTCTTCTGCTCTGATCATCTGTTTTACTTGGATGTGGAGTGTAGTGGAGGGAAATAAAATCTGTTCTTCTTCTGTTAGATCACAGCCTTAAAAACTGAGATATTTCGTCAAATGAATATTTGAGCAGTCGGTTAAACTTTAACCGAGGATGATTTCCTACTAAAATAGATGTGAAGGTCTAAAATCATTGACTGAGTTTTGAGTGTTCAGTATTTATTTCATGCACAATGTGTGGATGAATTACATCTGTTAAAATGAATCAGTGTGGACTCTACAGCTGGGTTGATTAATGCAAATAAATGTTATTTCAAATAAATAATTGTACATTTTTTGGGCAAATGCATCCTGAGTTAGCAGTTTTAGCACATCATTTAGATTGTTTTGATTTAAAAAAATAAAAAAAATTCTCATTCCCTAATGTGACCCATGTGGAATGGGAAAGGAAGAACTTATTATTGATTTATACCAGGGTGCGAACTATACATTGACAATCCAGGGGGTCAACGTTTTCTGTAATGTTAGCTTGTGTAATGCATGTTTCAGTGAATCAAATGTACTTATTTAAATTACATCTAATTTATTAATAAAAGTATTGAAAGTTTTAGTGTTTTGTGGGTTAGTTAGTGTATTCTGACCCTGATTAACCATGTCAGAAATTACTGTGGGTCAAACTATCCAACTAATTTTACTTTACTTTTAGGCTATATGTAGAAACAAACAGCTATTTTACAAGAAAAGCATCTTGTGAACACTTATGATGTCTATAGGCGATCTAGATCTGCCAGTTGCAGACTGTTGCATTCATTCTTTTCTTGCATAGACTGATTGCCGTGATTATTAGTATGCATTCACAATGGTATGAACCTTTATAGGGGTGCTCAATTGTATATTTAAATAATCTATTATTTTAAGTATTATTATTATGATTATTATTAATATTATTATAATTTTTGAAACCGATCAGTGCAAATTAGTTCTCACTATTTAGAGGACTGACCCCCATACTGTACATGTTTTGACATCCTTTGGTGTTTCTGTGTGGAGTTTGCATGTTCTCCCTGCGTTCGCGTGGGTTTCCCCCACAGTCTAAAGACATGCGGTACAGGTGAATTGGGTAAGCTAAATTGTCTGTAGTGTATGAGTGTGAATGAGTGTGTATGGATGTCTCCCAGAGATGGGTTGCAGCTGGAAGGGCATCCGTGTAAAACATGTGCTAGATAAGTTGGCGGTTCATTCCACTGTGGCGACCCCGGATTAATAAAGGGACTAAGCCGAAAAGAAAATGAATGAATGAATGAATGAATGAATGAAGGAAAATGCACTTTCAAAGTTACAAATGGGAAGAATAAAAAACCTAATTCTCAGACTTATGAATAAATGCAGAATACCAGTTATACAAACTGATTTCATTTGTATCAAAACTGGACATCATGTCATTCCATTACACTAAAATAAAAGTCCTAAACGACGAGCTTCTAATTTTTTTTTGCCATCGCAACGTTAGTTAAAGCACTTTTAGCCCTTTGTCCTGCTTTTCTTGTGGAAAGTTGCATGTATTTGTCGTCCCATGTGTACCCGGCTCTGATAGATGGCCTGCGCTGCGTATCTGGAAGTACATTAGACTGATAATACACTTGTAGCCAATCGCAGGCTGTAATATATGAGGCGCCGCATGCTCATTGGCAGCTCTTTGTAGTGCGTAATGAAGAGAGTGTGAGCTGATGAATGTACTGAACGTCACTTCTTTCATTAAAGCAGCTCCACCTCTGCCTGCCGTATCGAACCACAGGTCCTGCCATTAGACTGAAGCACCATAGACGCACAGAGAGAGACTCACTGGGTAACATTTAACATCACAGACAAACAACAACAGACAACAGAAAAATGCAGGCAAAAGACAGATAACAGACAAAACTGAGCAAACAGACAACAGACAAAAGACAAAACTGAGCAAACTGATAACAGACAAAATGCTAACAAAACTGACAAAACAGACAACAAACAAAACTGAGCAAACAGACAACAGACAAAACAGAGACAAAAGAGACAAAACACAGACAAAACTGCAAAAAACAGATAAAACACAGACAACAGACAAAACAGACAAAACAAACAGACAAAACTGAGACAAAATACAGACAAAACACAAACAACAGACACCACACAAATCACAGAAAACAGACAAAACTGAAAAAACAGACAGCAGACAAAACAGACAAAACAAACAGACAAAACTGAGCAAACAGACAACAGTCAAAACACAGAGAACATACAAAACTGAGAAAATAGACAAGACAAAACACAGACAAAACAAACAGACAAAACTGAGCAAACAAACAACAGACAAAACACAGAAAACAGACAAAACTGAGACAAAATACAGACAAAAAGCAGACAAAACACAAACAACAGACAAAACAGAAGCCAGACAAAACATAGAAAACAGATAAAACTGAGCAAACAGACAAAACTCAAACAAAACACAAACAACAGCCAAAACAGAGAAAACGAACAAAACACAGACAACAGACAAAACTGAGCAAACAGACAACAGACAAAACACAGACAACAGACAACAGACAAAACTGAGCAAACAGACAACAGACAAAACACAGACAACAGACAACAGACAAAACTGAGCAAACAGACAACAGACAAAACACAGACAACAGACAACAGACAAAACTGAGCAAACAGACAAGAGACAAAACACAGACAACAGACAACAGACAAAACTGAGCAAACAGACAACAGACAAAACACAGACAACAGACAACAGACAAAACTGAGCAAACAGACAAGAGACAAAACACAGACAACAGACAAAACTGAGCAAACAAAGAACAGACAAAACACAGACAACAGACAAAACTGAGCAAACAAAGAACAGACAAAACACAGACAACAGACAAAACTGAGCAAACTAACAAAACACAGACAACAGACAAAACAGACAACAGACAAAACTGAGAAAACTAACAAAACACAGACAACAGACAACAGACAAAACTGAGCAAACAGACAACAGACAAAACACAGACAACAGACAAAACACATACAACTGACAAAACTGAGCAAACAAAATACAGACAAAACTGAGCAAACAAAATACAGACAAAACTGAGAAAACACAAACAACAGATAAAACAGAAAAAACAGATATAACAAAGACAAAACAGACAAAACTGAGCAAACAGACAACAGACAAAACTGAGAAAACACAAACAACAGATAAAACAGAAAAAACAGATATAACAAAGACAAAACAGACAAAACTGAGCAAACAGACAACAGACAAAACACAGACAAAATGCAGAGAAAACAGACAACAGACAAAACTGAGACAACAGACAACAGAACAAAAAACATGGACAAAACAGACAACAGACAAAACAGACAACACAACATTTTCAGAATAATATTATCAATCATGTTATATCACTCAGAGTTTCTTTCTACTGCTGAACACAAAATAAAAGTAACTTAAGTTAATCTTAAATAAGACTTGTTTGGAGCAAGTGGAGGATGAATAAATGATGGCAGAATTTTCATTTTCAGGTGAACTGTCCCATTAACTTTACACTGCAAAATTTATATGATCAATAAGTCATAACACAAGCTTTTATTTTAGCTTAATTAATTACGGTATTTGAAATTGTGGGATATGGTGTAAAACATATAACAGAAACATTATTATTATTATTAATTAATTAAAATGTGATTCATTAACATTCTAGTTTTTTAGCAATCATTTAATTTAACGTGAGGAAGTTTTTGGTGTCATAATAATCAAATTACACTGTGTTCACTAGCTGAGTTAAGAAGATTGTGGACATGGCTGTGTGTGTGCGTGTGCGAGAGAGAGAGAGAGAGAGAGAGAGAGAGAGAGAGAGAGAGAGAGAGAGAGAGAGAGAGAGAGAGAGAGAGAGAGAGAGAGAGAGAGAGAGAGAGAGAGAGAGAGAGAGGAGAGAGAGAGAGAGAGAGAGAGAGAGAGAGAGAGAGAGAGAGAGAGAGAGAGAGAGAGAGAGAGAGAGAGAGAGCCCGGAGCCGATGGGTATTAAGCAGATGAAGTCATACAGGAAATCAATGGTGTATTGAGAGCAGAAAAATGCAGTGCCTGAGGACAGGCATATGCAGCATTATAAATGAACGTGAGCATAGAGACAGTTTATAATGAGGGTCAGGCAGAGATGGACAAACACTGCTGGGAGTTTTCTTTACTGAACACTGAGAGCCGAGAGCCGAGCCCCTCAAACACCACTATTTAAAGCCTTTTTATACATTTAATAAAATGCAACTGTTTTTTAAAGATGTAAAGAGCTGCCAGAGTATGATTTTCATTCATTTTCCTTTGACTCAGTCCCTTATATATCAGGGGTTGCCACAGCGGAATGAACCGCCAACTATTCCAGCATATGTTTTACACAGCGGACGCCCTTCCAGCCACAACCCAGTGGTAGAAAAGTATGATTTTCTGTAAATTAAAATATCTTCATACACTGTAAAAAAATTAGAAAAACTCATGATTACAAATGTTTTTACTTTACTTTCACTTATTTTAATAGGCTAATCAGGAGTCAACTACATTTATTTAAGTTATGCAAAGCTTAACTTCATATTTTAAGTCAGTTTGATTAGTTACTAAGCCTCTAGTGTGGACTTTACATTCCAGTTTATGAAGAAAAATAAACTTACAAACAGCTGGTTCAACCCTACCCTGGAGTGTTTTGACAATAGTTTTGGTTCCTTTTCTAGACTTTTCGGACCCTTTCAGATCTAAAATATCTTCATTGGTGTCTGAAGATAAACCAAGATCAAGATCCCAAAGAAAAACTTAAAAATTGTGTTGTGTTTTGTTGATCAATGTTGAAGTTTGTAAATGAATTTAGTTTTGTTGAATTTTGTAAATCAATTTAAATAAGTAGTTTAAAAAAAAAAAAAAGGCAGCAAAAGTAATTTTTGGAGTGTCTGAACACAGTAAGTACATTGTAGGGCTGCACAATATTGCAGGATTTGCAATGTTGAGTTGGGATTAGAGTTGATTACAATCGGTGCAGAGTAAAAATGTATCATCTGCATGAGTTTTTAAAGAGATAGTTCACCCAAAAATGTAACTTGACTCACTGTTTTCATTTCAGCCTTCACTTGTTTCAAGCGTTTATGAGTTTCTTTTATATGTTGAACACAAAAAGAAGATATTTTAATAACTCCTAAACGTTTGAAACAAGAGAAGGCTATGTAAATAGTGAGTAAATTTTCATTTCTGAGTGAACTATCCCATTAAGGCCTGTGACTGTGTGAACATTTCAGAGTTTAAAACAGCCAGCCACTAGAAATTACAGTGTTTGTAACTTTATTAAAGATTGCACAATATACAATGAACACTATGCAGTGTTGATTATTCAATATCTGCACCTAAACACTGGTAGACGTGTTTCACAAAAGTCACTTTGCATTTGCTATATTGTATTTATCTATGCTTGTAAGTTATTTGTTTTATATTATTTGTGGTTCACTCCTCTACAAAATCACCCCAAATCAAAATCAAAAATGAAGAATTCTTTCCAAATAAAGCTGTATTCATATCGCAATGTATATCGCAGAAATATAAAATATCGCAATGACTTTTCCAATATCGTGCAGCCCTGGTACATTGTATTTCTTTTTTGATGCAAGTACACGTTAGTTAAGGCCACTTAATATAAAGTGGGACCATACTGTAAATACTAAACACAAATGTGTTTACAAAATAAAAACTAAACTAAAAATGCTAAATTTCAATAACCAGCCGGAAAGCATCAGAAACCACCTATAGACCAATTACCAACCTACGTCACACATGACGTCACACGGGTCCCTGGTTGCAGAAAAAGACCGGCTGCAATAGTAAACATGTCGTGTTTTGCGGTAGGATGCCAAATTCGAAAAAATAGAAAACTTAACTTTTACCGTACACCACACTGCTTTTAATGCCGACTGCTGACGTCTTTGGCTAAAAGGGAGCTGAATGAAGTGACAACCTAATAATAAATGCTGGACTCTGCAGTTCTCATGTTATATCAGGTAAGTTTACGCTATGCTGAATCATACACATTACTTGTTTTTGATTGCAGCAATGATTTTGGCAAAACAGTTACACGTGGTTAATTAAACTGCGGACACTGAATGCTTAGAATGAAACGTGAAAGTGTAAGTTATTAAAGTTGGTTTTATATTCACACATTCATTCAGTGACAACTTGTGACACACTCCCTATATTGTTTACCACGGCACTTTGAGTATTCGGTCTGAAAGTATGACTTGAAAACAACATGAACACTGTTTATTTGACTGTGAACAATGTTGTACTTTGATAGTCATTCTGCAAATATGATTTCGCTATTTATAGTTTGCAAATAATACGTTTATGAAATTATATTATTAAGGAGAAAGTCAGAATGTGCGAATATAAAACCAACTTTACCTTTATGTGTAAGTTCACATACCCTGCCGTAAAGGGTGTAGTTCGCTGTCAGAATGCTGTTGTTCTGCCTGTTGATGATCACCCAGGCCTTGTATAACGTTAGCTCCGTCTTTTTTTCCTTGTCTTTGGCTCGACAGAACCTCGGTTTTTAGCACTACATAGTTTTGAATCTGGTAATCAGGGAACATTATTTCTTGCACATGACCACACAGAGCACAATTGTTGGCATCCAAACACTTGTAGGCCTTTAACTTCTCTCGTCAAATCACTTGGAGCTTCAATGAGATTGTATATTTCGGGCTGGATGCTTGGTCATCTCGTCTTATTCAATATCCATTGGGAGGGTGCTATCGCAAATAGACCTGTCAGACGAACGCCGCTCACTTTAACGTTAATTTTGCAGAATCACTGTGCTTATTACTGGGTGACAAGCTGTTATAATATGCTGAAATCATTATGTAAATAATATATATAATATGTAATCAATATAACTTATTTCTAAGACAACAACAAACTCTGAACCGCATTGGATGTCATTCCCTCACTGTAAATGCTAGCGCTCACGGTTTTTTTCTGCCACCTCCCTGCGCGCGCATCCTGAATGTTTACAAACATGGTAATCGGTCTATAGGAACATGCTTTACATAATCCGGGTCCGGACGCCACACATCAGCAATGTGATCATTGGAGTATCTGAGTCCGCATCATAATATATCATTTGCATGTGTTTTTGAGGCCTGTGTGATGTTGGTAAATTTATTAACGACTAATTTAATGAATTATTTATTTATTTATTATTTAATCACTGTACCTGAACATGCAGAAAACACTGTTTGTTTCTATTGTAAGCTTTTCTTTATTGTATTTATCTATGCTTTTATTTTGTGTATTAGATTTGATGCAGATGCACTCCCCTACAGAATCCTCCCAATCAATCTAAAAAGGTCGACTCTTTCCAAACGAGGATATTCAAGTCATCTGGTGAAAGTGTGTTCATATCACAATATATATCGCAGAATAACAAAATATTGCAATGCTAGATTTTTCCAATATCGTTGACTAAAACTAACAAATCAACCTAAAACAGTATTAAAAAAACTAATTTCAAAATGCAAAACTATTAATAACCCTGATGCATACAGCTTTACCAACAGAACCAGCTGCAAAGTGTCAGAATTAGAAACCACCAAACCACCACGCTTTACATAATCCGAGTCTGGACGCCGCACATCAACATCGATATCACAATGTGATCATTTGAGTAGGATTGTGCAATGCTGAGTCCGCATCATAATATATTATTTGCAAGTGTTTTTGAGGCCGGTGTAACGTAGGTAATAACTAATTTAATAAATTATTTATGAATTATTTTTTTATTATTCAATTACTGTACCTGAATACTGTTAATGCAGAAAACACTGTTTGTTTCTATTGTAACTTTTTCTTTATAGTATTTCCCCTACAGAATCCTCCCAATCAATCTAAAATGATTGATTATTTCCAAATAGGGATATCTAGTGATCTAGTGAACTTGTACACTACCTGACAAAAGTCTTGCTGTTGATCTCAGTTGTAAGAGCGGCAAATAATAACTCGACTTCTAGTTGATCATGTGTAAAAGTGTCAGAAGGTGGATTTCTCCATGAATCATCTACTGATCTGCATCATAATCATCACCAATACTGCAGAAGACCTACTGGAACCAGCATGGAGCCAAGATTCTGACAGAAATCAGTCAAGTTTGGTGAAGGAGAAATCATGGTTTGGGGTTCATTCAGTATGGGGGCGTGCGAGAGATCTGCAGAGTGGATGATCAACATCAACAGCCTGAGGTATCAAGACATTTGTGCTGCCCATTACATTACAAACCACAGGAGAGGGACAATTCTCCAGCAGGATAGCGCTCCTTCTCATACTTCAGCCTCCACATCAAAGCTCCTGAAAGCAAAGAAGGTCAAGCAGCTCCAGGATTGGCCAGCCCAGTCACCAGACATGGACATTATTGAGCATGAAGATGGAGGAGGCGTTGAAGATGAACACAAAGAGTGTTGATGAACTCTGGGAGTCCTGCAAGCACGCTTTCTATGCCATTCCAGATGACTTTATTAATAAGTGATTTCAGTCAAAAACTAACAAATCAACCTAAAACAGTATCAAAATAAAAACTAATTTCACAATGCATAACTATAATAACCCTGATGCATACAGCTTTACCAACAGAACCAGCCGGAAAGCATCAGAATCAGAAACCACCACGCTTTACATAATCCCGGTCCGGATGCTGAACATCCGGGAAAAGTTAAACAGGATCAGGAGCGGTGAAAAAAAAAACTGCAGCACATTTTCCTGGGGAATTACCTGCGCGACAGGGAGACGCTCAGCCACTTAGCCTTTAAGTCAAGCAGATACTTCTGCACACGCCAGCACTTTACTTTTCCGCCTTTTGTTCAAGGGTAATGACATGATATAAACGTGCAGCCAAAAACAAGCGCAGGTTTCAGGAGAGAGTCGGACGCAAAACGAAAAAACGTCTCTCTGAAGTTAATTGGTTCTCATTGGCGCGCGGGCGTCGCTGGCGTCCGGGTCCGACTCGTCCTTTTGTTAAGTTAATGGCTAAATATTTAATGTTCAGGGGCTCTAAAGATTAAAGGTAACATGTTGTCAGTATCATTGGAGGAAACTTCAAAGGGTGTAAATTATGCATCTCCTGTAGCGGTGAAGACGGAAATCAAAGGCCGTAATGAAGATTAAAGTTTTGAGGGAAAGGAGCGTCGCGAGCGCAGAAAGGTTAATCTATTTCCGGAGCGCTTTATCTTATTAGGGCGTCATTGTTTTAATTCAATCTGTTCCGCCATTCGTATATGGACCAGGAGTTATGGAGAGCAGGTTTACAAAGCAGCAAGTCAGGAGGCCATGAAATCACGGGAGCAATTAAAAGAACAACATGACTTTCACGAGCGATGCCGCAACGGGCCGCCTGTGAATGTCAAGCTGCTAACGCTGCTTTTAATTAAAGCTGAATTGGAGTTGGGTTTAATTGTACCTTTGTGTCAGGCCCACTAAACCCGGAGCGAGGCGACGGATCGATGGAGAACTGCGTCTATCTGGAGCTCAGAGGAGCCGTGAATCATCGCTGTAACCGGGAACATTTAACATCCGGGCGTTTGGACTTTCTGACACTTTTCTGGAAGGAGCTGCGTGAAGGTCAAAGATCCGCTCTGCAGTTTCTCGACTTTAAAAAGCATATCGTATCTGATCTGATCTGATCAGCAGCTTCTGGCTAATGGGAGAAGCTGAAAACAATTCGACATTAGTTTTCAACACGTACAGTTATTATTAGCCCTCCTGTATATATTCTTCCACACATTTCTACACATCATAGTTTAATAACTGATTTATTTTCTCTTTGCCATGATGACAGCATGTAATATTAGACTAGATATTCTTCAAGACACTAGTATTCAGCTTAAAGTGACATTTAAAGGCTTAACTAGGGTAATTAGGGTAAAGTTAGGGTAATTAGGCAAGTCATTGTATAACAGTGGTTTGTTCTGGAGACAATCCAAAACTAATATAGCTTAAGGGGGCTAATAATATTGACCTTAAATGGCTTTAAAACAATTAAAAACAGCTTTTATTCTAGCCGAAATAAAACAAACATGAACATGCAAACTCCACACAGAAACGCCAATCGACCCAGCCGGGACTCGAACCAGCGACCTTCTTGCGGTCAGGCCACAGTGCTAACCACTAAGCCACCGTGTCACCCCCATATATAATTCAATATACGTTTAATTACACCTTTTTTGTCATTGTATCCTGTTCAATCAGTTTTGCATTCCCCTATTCTCCATTCTCAAACACAACACCTGCACAAATGCTCCCTAGTTAGTGGACAGATTACGTATATTAAACGCCCATCATGTAATTATCCTCCGCTCACACCTCAAAAGAAGAAAAGGTCTCCCTCTTTTGTATTCAACTTGGTGTTTTGTGACCGGTCGTGCCTACTCCTTATTGGCGTCTATCAATGATCCATAAAAAAGTCACCACCATTACCTCGGTGTCAAGTGGCCCTAATAGTCCGATTTCATTAGAGTCAATGGTAGTGAGCGGAGCCATTTGGAAAAGTCAGACAGTCACCAAGGCTCCATACAGCTGCAAATAGCAGGCTGGAATTGCACCGCAAATGGTTCCACTCGCAGGACATAATAGTCGGTATGGCCGATTTGACCTAACATGAAACTCCCGCCTGCGCTGCACAACCCGCACCACAATCGCTGAATTATTCCGTCTCGTTTTGATGATGTCATTCCCAAAGAGCTCTCCCAGGAATACAGGCTGACCGTTTATGAGGTCGTCTCCAGGTAGGACGGAAAAGGCAATGCAAAAAATTACTGCTTTATAGCATCTGTGAAGCCGAATGGCATTTCGGCACGACTGTAAAGTCCCCTTTTAATTCCTTCTTCTCCAGCGTTTATTTGTATTGTTTCTTTTTTTTAAGGGTCACAAAACACATGTTTTGAGATGCTGACAGTCATATATGTGTCCCACGCTGCTAAAAACACTATTAGGACACACATATTTGACAAAAAAAGTGAAAAATTGGTTATTTTTTGCGTTATTTTGAGCAAATTCGTTCTTGGAGCTGCGTCATGGCCATGAGATCCGTGTGTAAATTCCAGCGAGGAGACTCGATGTCTGTACCGGCAGGTACAGCATGACGTCTTTGAGTTTTCAGTAATAATTCAAGAGAAAGACTTGGTTCGAACCAATAAGGCCGCTCTATTGTGAATGAGGTGCCACTTCATTAATATGCATGATAGCTTCGAAGACCTGTTACAGTGTTCAGAGAGATGCTACGTTGTGTTGCCAACCATAAATAAAACAAGTGGAAGAAGAAGAATTGTTTGGAGACATGGGTCGACACTGTTGCATTTATAAATGTGCTGCAACGAAGGTTTTGTTTTCAATTCCCCGCTATAAGAGCACAGCTGGACTCATGTGTGGATTACAGTGGTCTGCTAACATGCGACAGAAATATGTTTGTAAGGAACATGTTTTACCCGAGAGCTTTTCGCATCTGGAAATGGTGAAATCCAGATTTGCTGCTCGTCTTCTTTTAAAAAAGACACGGCTCCAGTTGGTGTTGTTTGTCCTGTCTCTACAGATTTGGTAAATGATCAGTGTTCTTTGTTTATGTTTCAGAGGCGAAGATAGTTAGTATTGTCAGCAGTGCTCTTTCAGCTTTTAAAGACATGCCTTAGTCAAAATGATTTAGTTACTAAGTTTACAGTGCATTAATATCACTACACCATTATGGACTGAAAGATCCGCTGCTCTCCGAATGTAAACATGTAAACACCGCAATCAAACTATTACCGTCGTGTAGGATTTTTGACGCATTTTGTGACAGGATAGTCTACACTCTTATTTCACGCCATTTTGAAACACGAAAGCGAGGCTGCGGTTGGAAGAAACCCAGAAGTATAGGATCATCACTGTAAACATTGCAACAACATGCTGTGGACTACAAACCTCCAGCTGTTGCCGCGATTTCAAAATGCAGACATGGTGTAAACATCACTTTAATATCATTCCGTTCAGTTTAATTTAAACAATTAAAAGCAGATTAGGCATCAAACATCATCACAATCTCTTTAAGAGTGATACGCTTAAGTGTCCTCCTAGACTTCAGTTGATGGCAGCAGGTAAACACCGTGGGGACGCTTCCCTGCTTCAGCCTCTGTAACCCGGTGAGCGATAAAACAATGCAGTCTGTAGCACACCCTCGTGTTGTCTGTAATAGTGTTGTCCCGGTACTGAAGTTTCAAAAACGTCCATTTCCTGCTAACATTTAAGCGCCGCTGAGCGCGTTCATAAAAAGCGCTGATTTGCCATAGTATTTACCAGTGCTCAACAGAAATGACAGGTATTGGACCTCCGTGAAGTTGGCACCCCATAAAAACAAATAAACATCAAAACTATGCCATTCGTTTGTGCTACGTTTGTGCTGATTTGTGCTGCAAAAACGAGCGTTTGTGCTGGTTTGGGGTCTGAGATATTAAGCATTATTTTTTTGACCGTGTGACGTCACTTTCCACCCCATGTTGCTCAAATGACTTCAAATCAGCACAGGTCGTTTGTGCTCGATTTGTGCTGGTTTGTGCCGTTAAAACAAACACTGTATCTGTTTTCCTCCTTTAGATATAAGCAAAATATTTCGGGAGCCGTGACGTCACTCTCCACCCCATTTCCTCTAAATCAGTGTTTCTCAACTGGTGGGTCGCGACCCAAAAGTGGGTCGCGGGAACATTTTCAGTGGGTCGCGGAGTGTGTGGTCAAAAAAACAACAAAAGTTTCATTTTTTAACTTATTTTGCTTATACCGGACTTTTATTTTGAAATGCGCGCGCGACAACCGTACCGACTACTTCCCGATAAACATTATGATGATCCGTGGATAAGCAATCCCTTTGGAATCGACGTGGAAAGCGTCACGTTGCCGAGCAACAAAGAGAATCAGCTTGTGGAGCCGTTATGTGATAAGACGCTGAAAAAGAAATTCAGTGAAGTAAAGCCTCTCCCAGTTTTGGTGCCGCAAAGTGCTTTCTGAGTATTCGTCCCTTGCCATTCGTGCGATCAAATCCATCCTACCATTCAGCACTACGTATTTGTGTGAAAGTGGCTTCTCTTCCTTGGTGCAGCTTAAGTCAAAGCAAAGGAACAGGTTGGACATAGAGCACGATCTTCGGGTCTACCATCACCCCAGACTTTGAAACTCTTATCATGAGTAAAGCACATCCTCAGTTATCTCATTAGCTTCCCAAATTACTGTTAAGTGAAACAGATGTTTGTAATTGCTGTCATATTAGATGTAAAAATGGTTATGATTGTTTTAATAATTTTACTGTAATTTGCTGATTTGTTCTGTTCAACAGGATCAGTGTTAATGTTTTATTAACAGTTCAGTTTAGTTCATGGTAATTGAACCTTTTCTTACCCTTACTTTGTAATATTTCTATAATTTGATACATTTTGTTAAATGACAGCAATAAAATATTGTTTATTTGTAAATATTGGTGACTTGTGATTTATCTGTCACTATTTGTGTATGTTAACAAATAAATACAAATTAATTATAATTCCTAAAATTATATTATAGTTCCTAAAAGTTTGGGTCGCGGCTTGATGACCATGTAAAAATGTGGGTCCCATGGCCAAACCAGTTGAGAACCACTGCTCTAAATCACACCAAACTGATATATCACTGATTCACGGTGGTGAACTGATGACCTTCACGGCCAATCACAGTCATTTCTGTTGAGCACGTGAACACCATGGCAAATCAGCGCTGATTAAGAACGCCATCAACAGCGCTTAAATGTTAACAGGAAATTGACGTTTTTTTTTACATTTCAGTACTGAAATTTTGTATCTTGACAAGTGTAATATAGTGAAAGAATCAGTTCATTAACTTAAGTTTGATAAACGGCATCTAAAATGTTTGTATGGGAAAGAAAACCTTAGCTAATTAGCGCCATTTCCCTTAGCTGAAAATGAGGTCTGAAAGCCCTTTTTATTTTATACTATTCATTCAGAACGGACCTTCGGGTCACTTGAAATGCCGTGAAATTATAAATTTGTGTCACTTTCTCTTCGCTGTTAAGATATACAGCCAGGTACACAACATTCCTGTGTGACTCAGGCTATACTTCCGGGTTTCTTCCCACCGCAGCCTCGATTTCGCTGTTTAAAATGGCGGTGGCGTGAAATCAGTCTATACACACACGGCTTTCTGACACTATTCTCTGCATCTACCGAGTGCATCTAAGGGTGCTTTCACACTAGCACTTTTGGTCCGCACCCGGGTTCGTTTGACGTCATAGTACGGTACGTTTAGCTAGTGTGAACGTGTCTTCTGAACTCGGGTGCGCACCCGTGAACCGTACCCGAGTCCGCCTGAAAGAGGTGGTCTGGGGTACGGTTCATGCGAACTCTGGTACGGTTCACTTCTAGTATGAATGCAATCGTACCAAATAGCGGAAGTGAACCGGCAACTGTACAACAAACTATCGTTTTCATAACGTTCATTCGTGTGTGTGCGCCACGTATTGTACCTTGGTGACAAGCGGGACTGAGCAAAGCACAGTGATACACAGTGATGTCTGCTTGTCTCCTCCAGAAACAGCTTCTGCAGACACTGTGATGTTCTGAATGTTTATAATATTTTTGCAGCAGATAGACGCGAGTCGCTTTCTGTATGTCCAAAACTAAAAGATTCAGTAAAAGCAAATCGACCGCGATGTGCGGAAGTCTCCATTTTGGCGGTTTGCTTTCGTGACCGTCACCTAGCAACAGCAGTAAACAAAACAGCAGCTCTATGACGCAAGCGTACCGGGGTTCAGAAGGAAAAAAGACAGTGTGAACACAAACCAACCGAGAAGGTGGCAAGGGGGGACAATCGAACTTGGGTACGGTCCAGGCAATTGAACCAAGTGTGAAAGCACCCTAAGTTACCGAGCAATACAGAGTGTTTTTTTTTCTCCTGTACGGCGTGCGGTATTAAACATTTCATTAAAACTACACTCTTGCAGCAGTTCCTCACATCCAATATCTGGTCTGTCATGGAGGGCATGCATGAAATGTTCCTGAATGAAAGTGAAAGAGCCTAACTGCAGTTAAAGTCCACAAATTAATAATTTGGCAAATAATTTGATTACTGATGTCCATGTAAACACAGTCACTGTCCTCTCCCATGTGTGTGTGTTGCCTCCGTGAAAATCTGCGCATGCTCAAACTGAAACTCTCCTATTTATGCAAACCCGTCCTTCTTTCGCCACTCGACATTCCCACCTACAAGCTGTAAAATGCATCTGTGGAGAGTGTATGTGTGTGTGTGTTTGAGCTGAGAATAGCACACAAATAATGTTCTCCAGCTCTCTGTAACTGACCCTTTCATGCTTTGATCCTAATTGTGGAGTTTTATGGACTGTCACTTTAAATGCAAATGAGATTGTGCTCTTTACAGAAGAGGGCGGAGCTACAGATGCCTGTGTGTGAGCATAGTGGCAGATTGAAATCAAGACTAATATCAAATGCTTATGAGGAAGAGATGGCCACTAGTGGGCGGGGCTTTCCCCCTCTGATGACACCTACAAAGAGAGAATGTCAATCAAAGTGTTTCTGCAGACTGTTTTCATCAAGTCTGATTAGAATAAATAGAATTAATTCATGTTTCCCATTAGAGGCTGGATATATTAAACACACTGCTGACACACAACTGGGTTTAAACCCCGCATAAAAGTGATTTTTCCATGAGACATCCTCTTTAATTGACCAGTTTTCTCATCAATGGTAGGGAAAAAGTTAAGACACTCAACATTGCGGGGATTGAAAGAAAGAATATCGGCTTCATCATTCATCCACGAACGCCATTAATTAAACGAGGAAACATCATTTTCCAATAGTCTCCAACAACACACTGTAAATATTGACAAATCCCTGTCTGTTGTTTATCCTATTGATCATAATGTGTTTGAATGTCGATGAGCGCTGCGTCAGTGTGTGTGTGTGACGTGCTGGAAGAACATCTTTGTGCTGGGCTTCGATGTATCGATGGATGCTTGTACAATCGCCCAATAAAACACTCTTACATTTGAAGAAGCCAAACGTGCATATGGGGGATTTAAGAATAAATAGGGTCTGAGGGGTGTATACTTATTCACACAAGTGTAACGTACATTTGTGTTACATCAGAAATATATTTTGCCTTATAAATAAATGCCAAGGGTGTAAAAGTAACACTTGCCAAGTGTCAAATGTTTGGCAAAATATGTATTTTGGACTTTTCATTATTTGACTCTAGTATGCCAAAGGAAAGAAAAGAAACAATAATTTTTGTCATTTTGTGATTGAATTTTAATCTAATATTCAGATTTTTGAGTTTGAAATGTATGCAAATTGGCATATATTGAATTAAATAATACACTTAATCATTTACATATTAATATATATCATTTAATGATAATTAGTTACTTTAATTTGCCAAAAAAAAAAGAGAAAAGAAACAAGAATTTTGAAGCTGACTTTTGATTTTGTCATTTTGTGATTGAATTTTAATCCAATATTTATATTTTTGTGCTTGAAATGTATGCAAATTAGCATATATTCAATTAAATAATGGCTCATTTGCATATTTAAACATAATAGAAAATCTGTAATGATAAAAAATATATATTTTTAATGTAGTTTTTTGTGCTTGAAATGTATGGAAATTAGCACATATTCAATTAAATAATGCACAATCATTTACATATTAAAACATACAATTTAATGAGAATTAATGACTAATAGTGACTCTAATATGCCAAAAAAGGAAAAAAAATGAATTTGTGTGATTTTGTGATTTAATTTTATTCCAATATTTACATTTCTGTGCTTGAAATGTGTGCAAATTAGCATATATTCAATTAAAAAAATGCACATAATCATTTACATATTAAAACAAATCCTTTAATGATAATTTATGACTAATAATGACTCTAATATGCCAAAAAAGAGAAGAAAAAAACTGAATTTTTGTGATTTTGTGATTGAATTTTAATCCAATATTCATGTTTTCGTGCTTGAAATGTATGCAAATTAGCATATATTCAATTAAATAATGCATTTAATTGTAAATTATAAATAATAAAACATTTGCATATTTAAACATATAATAAACAAACCTGTAATGATAAAAAATATATATTTTTATTGTAGTACATCAACTATAGAAGTATGCTGATAATTATTAGTGTTATTCCCCTATTCTATATCAGCTACCTTATCAATGCATTTAATAAACATTCAAATTAATTACTAAATATTACCACATAACGACATTCCCAAATTCCTGTCTGTAAAAATCATCTAATATGCCAAAAAAAGAGAAAAGAAACCTGAATTTTTGTGATTTTGTGATTGAATTTTAATCCAATATTCAGATTTTTGTGCTTGAAATGTATGCAAATTAGCATATATATATTTAATTAAATAATGGTTCATTTGCATATTTAAACTTAATTTAAAAATCTGTAATGATAAAAAACATTTTTAATGTAGTATTTTTTTGTGCTTGAAATGTATGCAAATTAGCATATATTCAATTAAATAATGCACATAATCATTTACATATTAAAACATACCATTTAATGATAATTAATGACTTTAATAATGACTCTAATATGCCAAAAAAGGAAAAAAAATGAATTTTTGTGATTATGTGATTGAATTTTAATCCAAATATTTATATTTCTGTGCTTAAAATGTATGCAAATTAGCATATATTAAATTAAATAATGGCTCATTTGCATATTTAAACATAATAAAAAATCTTTAATGATAAAAAAATATATATTTTTAATGTAGTTTTTTTGTGCTTGAAATGTAAGAAAATTAGCACATATTCAATTAAATAATGCACAATCATTTACATATTAAAACATACAATTTATCGATAATTAATGACTTTAATAATGACTCTAATATGCCAAAAAAGGAAAAAAAAATGAATTTATGTGATTTTGTGATTGAATTTTATTCCAATATTCACATTTCTGTGCTTGAAATGTGTGCAAATTGGCCTATATTCAATTAAATAATGCACATAATCATTTACATATTAAAACATTTAATTTAATGATAATTAATGACTCTAATAGGCCAAAAAAAGAGAAAAGAAACAAAAATTGAGGCTGAATATTGATTTTGTGATTGAATTTTAAATCATTGTTCAGAGTTTTGTGCTTGAAATGCATGCAAATTGGCATATATTCAATTAAATAATGCACATAATCATTTACATATTAAAACATATCTCTACTAATGACTCTAATATGCCAAAAAAAAAGAAAAGAAACAAGAATTTGTCATTTTGTGATTGAATTTTAATTCAATATTCAGATTTTTGTGCTTGCAATGTATGCAAATTAGCATTTATTCAATTAAATAATGGCTCATTTGCATATTTAAACATAAAAAAGTAATGTTAAAATAATTTTTTAAAAAATATTTATTGTAATACATCAACTGAAAAAAGTTTGCTAATAATTATTAGTTATTAATATGATGTATTATTTGTATTGTTTAACATTTGTATTCGTTAAAATAAGAGTTTAGTCACTGAACATTTTTAGGAGCATAAAAATAATGCATTTAAATTCAAATGAGGTGTTGCAAAAACTACAAAAAAATGTATCTTCATATTTATAGTGCTTCTCCTGATTTTCCCCTTTAGTAAATTACAGTAGATTTAATATTTTCCCTAACATATTAACTAGGATGAAAGTAGTGTTATCGCCCTATTCTACTGTATATCTGCTGCCTCAAAAATGCATTTAATGCATTAATTATTAAGTAAAACCTCATTTTGTTGTAATGACCAGCAAACTACAGACTAGAGAGAAAGACAAACCTGACATATTGCAACAGTAAAGAGGAGTAACGTGCGGAAGCAAAGGCAAATAAAGATGTAAGAATGTTGTGGAGTGCTTTAAAAGGGGCAATATGTCCTACGGTGGGAGCTTTCCCCTCCACCCATCCCTTTAAATCTAACTCAGCGCAGATTATTTCTATGCAAATGCTTGCAGGCGCTGAATTAAATCCAAAACACAGTTTGTAAAAATCGATTCCTCTGCAACCTACACAAGTCTGCAGCCAGGCGACATGCCACGGCCATAAATATTCATCTTTTATTTACTGTGCGCTGAATGAAGCAATGGATTTGGCAAAACAGGGATAAGGAGGAAGGCTGTGTGTGTGTGTGTGTGAGAGAGAGAGAGAGAGAAAGACTGAATGACAGAGATGTTGAGGTCATGAGATTATTGGAGACTCTTCAAGCCTTGTCACCAGAAATAGATTACTACAACGTCTATCTATCTATTCATGCTGGATCATATTAGATGATGGAGCACGTGTGTGTGTGTGTGTTTGTTTTTAAGAGTCAATTGCATTTCACCAATCTATATTTTGTCCTAAATGAGAGTCAGATTTATTACAGAATGGGATTTTGGATTTTTTTATTCCTCCATAATTCTGAAATTGATGCAAACGGTCTGAAAAAGCAGCATTGAGTGAATATTTGGAGAATAAAATGTTGCATATAACAGACGTTTGTGTGAATGTTGGAGCTGCTCAACTGGAGATTAATGGAAAATCTCAATTAGTGAAAATGGTCTACAAATATGAGTTTTATATGCAAATTCATATGCATATTCATTATGTGTATATGCAAATAAAGCAATATTTTTTTCAGAATTTTACATGCACTTTTGTGTACAATATTTATATGGTCTACAAAAATGCATTTAAAAATGCAGACAAATACACACTTTTCTTGGTTGTTGTTGTGTTTTTTTAATGCACTTTTTGTACAATCGCCCAATAAAACACTCCAAAGAAGCCAAACATGCATATAGGGGATTTAAGAATATATACTGTAGGGTCTGGGAGGGGTGTATACTTATTCACACAAGTGTAATGAACATAAAACATGTTTGTTTGTTTTGTGTAATGAAATGAAAATGTCCAAAACACACATTAAGGTGTTTATTATTGCACTTTATTCATGTGTATCTGCTCATTTATATCAATTACAACTTATATATTTTCAGATTTTTGTTTTATTGAATTATTTTTGTAGTTTTATTCATATCTGAAGGGTTTTTTTACAGACTGAGCTTGTAATACAGGTTTTGCTTGATTACATACAACATTTTATTCTACAAATATAATTTTATTTGACTCTTACAAACAAACAAAAAGGGGGAAGGGGAAACGACAAGAAAGAAGAATTTTGAAGCTGACATTTGATTTTGTGATGATACTTCAATCCAACGCTGCATCATAATAGATGGTGGATCACATGTTTGTTTGTTTTCAGAGTCAATTGCATTTCACCAATCTCTATTTTTGTCCTAAATGAGAGTCAGATTTCTTACAGAAGGGGATTCTGGATTTTTTTAATCCTCCATTATTCAGAAAATGATGCAAACGATGCTAAAACAATGTGAATATTTGGAGAATAAAATGTTGTATATAACAGACGTTTGTGTGAATGTTGGAGCTGCTCAACTGGAGATTAATGGAAAATCTCAATTAGTGAAAATGGTCTACAAATATGAGTTTTATATGCAAATTAATATGCATATTCATTATGTGTATATGCAAATAAAGCAATATTTTTTTTCAGAATTTTTACATGCACTTTTGTGTACAATATTTATATGGTCTACAAAAATGCATTTAAAATGAAGACAAATACACACTTTTCTTGTTTGTTGTTGTGTTTTTTAATGCACTTTTTGTACAATCGCCCAATAAAACACTCCAAAGAAGCCAAACATGCATATAGGGGATTTAAGAATATATACTGTAGGGTCTGGGAGGGGTGTATACTTATTCACACAAGTGTAATGAACATAAAACATGTTTGTTTGTTTTGTGTAATGAAATTAAAATGTCCAAAACACACATTAAGGTGTCTATTATTGCACTTTATTCATGTGTATCTGCTCATTTATATCAATTACAACTTATATATTTTCAGATTTTTGTTTTTATTGAATTATTTTTGTAGTTTTATTCATATCTGAAGGGTTTTTTACAGACTGAGCTTGTAATACAGGTTTTGCTTGATTATATACAACATTTTATTCTACAAATATAATTTTATTTGACTCTTACAAACAAACAAAAAGGGGAAACGACAAGAAAGAAGAATTTTGAAGATGACATTTGATTTTGTGATGATATTTCAATCCAACGCTGCATCATAATAGATGGCGGATCACATGTTTGTTTGTTTGTTTGTTTGTTTTCAGAGTCAATTTAATTTCACCAACCTCTATTTTTGTCCTAAATTAGAGTCAGATTTCTTACAGAAGGGGATTCTGGATCTTTTTATTGCTCCATTATTCAGAAAATGATGCAAACGGTGCATTGAGCTAAAACAATGTGAATATTTGGAGAATAAAATGTTGCATATAACAGACGTTTGTGTGAATGTTGGAGCTGCTCAACTGGAGATTAATGGAAAATCTCAATTAGTGAAAATGGTCTACAAATATGAGTTTTATATGCAAATTAATATGCATATTCATTATGTGTATATGTAAATAAAGCAATATTTTTGGGGGAATTTTAAATGCAATTTTGTGTACAATATTTGGTAACAATATCGTATAATGTTACAATAAGTTAATGTTAGTTAATACATTTACTAGAATGAATAAACAATGAACAATACATTAATACAGTATAACATTAACTAATGTTATCAAGCATGAATTTGGATGTTAATAATGCATTAGTAAACGCTGAACTATGATTAAAAATGCTCTACAAGTATTGTTCATACATAGTTCATGTTAGTAAATATATTAACTAATGAACCTTGCTGTTAAGTGTGAGCTAATATTTATATTGTTTACAGAAATGCATTTAAAAATGAAGACAAATACACTCTTTTCTTTCTTGTTTTTAATTTGAATGCACCTTTTGGCTTCTCAGTTTTTTTTTCAGTCTAATGGAACAAAAATGTCCAAACACACACTGAGGTTTCTATTATTGCACTTTATTCATGTGCATCTGTACATAGATTACATATTTTTAGATTTTTGTTTTCACTGAATTTTTTTACATAAATCTGTTGCTTTATTCATATCTGAAGGTTTTTTACAGAAGCTGATAATACATAAATTGCAAGATTATATACATTTTATTCTACAAATCTAATTTTATTTGACTTTTAGCATGAAATAAAAAGGAGAAACGACAAGAAACAAGAATTTTGAAGCTGACATTTGATTTTGCGATACAATTTTAACCCAATGTTTAGATTTTTGTGAAAGAAATGTATGCAAATTAGCATATATATTCAATTCAACTGCTTCATTTGCATATTCTGCAGCAAAACTCATATTTTTAGACCATTTTCACAGATTGATTTTTTACATAAATCTCACACAAACTTCCTAGTTTTATGGATCATACGAGTCTAATTTGGTACAAAAAAAGAAGAAAGACATGAAACAAGAATATTGATCCTAACTTCTGATTTAGTGATTCAATTTTAATCCAATATTCAGATTTTTGTGCAAATGAGCATATATTCAATTAAACAATGGTTCATTTGCATATTGAACCATATAATTTTAGAAAACACGTCATGTAGCAATTCTTCAATTCACATGCAGCCTAAAATCATTCATTCATTCATTTTCTTTTCGGCTTAGTTCCTTTATTAATCAGGGGTAGCCACAACGGAAGGAACCGTCAACTTATCCAGCATATGTTTTATGCAGAGGATGCCCTTCCAGCCGCAACCCAACACTGGGAAACACCCATACATTCACACTCATACACTACAGCCAATTTAGCTCATTCAATTCTCCTATAGTGCATGTGTTTGGACTGTGGGGGAAACCGGAGCACCCGGAGGAAACCCACACCAACAAAGGGAGAACATGCGCAAACTCCACACAGAAATGCCAACAGACTCACTTGGGGCTCGAACCAGCAACCTTCTTGCTGTGAGGCGATCGTGCTACTCACTGCGCCACCTTGCAGCAAAAAATACATTTATTAAACTTTTTTTTTTTTTTTTAATTAAAATATTAGTAAATTATTATTATTAAATATAACATTTCATATATCAAATAATGATTTAAATCTAACAAATAATATTCAGTCAAATAATAACCCGTCTAATCTGTGAGGACATATGCTAATAAAATCATTTGACATTTCTGAAGGATCCATGTAAGATTTTCAGTAAGATTATGCATTAAAATATGTACAAGCTTTGCAAATTAATAATGGAGTATGATACTTCCTCACCATCAATCTTAGTATTTATTCTTTATTCATTAATCTAGCGTAATCCGTTATGAATTTTGCATCTATATTTGATTACACTCCCTCACTGATATCGATACACACATGCACATAATTATGATTGGCCCGTATCTGCGCGAATCTGTGTGTGTGCGCGGTGGGAGGAAAAGACAAGCTCTTTTTCCATGACTGCTTAAGAGACTGAGCATGTTAGACATTAGATGTATTTAAATATTCAGTGTGATTAGACAGATGATTAAATTATTTGAGAGACGAGCTCGCGTGTGCTGCAGAAAATCTCTTTAAAAATGCATCAACATGAACTTTAAATTAACGCAACTGTCAAAGCACGCTCTTTTTAATGGAAAGTAGAAGCATTTGAAAAAAAAAATATTTAATAAAATGTGTGGCAATAAAGAGCGCAGCATTAAAAGAAAGATATGAATGAGCGCATACAAATTAAATACATTTGGAAATAAAAAGTAAAAAAAAAAACAGTAAAAAAAATTGTAAATAAATAAATAAATAAATAAATTAATATATATTATATATATATATATATATATATATATATATATTATATATATATATATATATATATATATATATATATATATATATATATATATATATATATATATATATATATATATATATACAGGCTACAAACTAATAATAAAGTAAATAAACACACAACAGCAAGTTTAACAGTGGCAATCATTTAGCTTTTAATTCTGGATTCTGAAATAGTAATAAATATATATATATGTATATATATATATATATATATGTATATATATATATATATATATATATATATATATATATATATATATATATATATATATATATATATATATATATATATATATATATATATATATATATATAAGTAATTCACGTGGCTGGATTCTGAAAGTAATCCAGCCACATATATAGTAAAATAATAATAATAATAATAATAATAATAATAATAATAATAATAATAATAATAATAATAATAATAATAATAATAATAAGTAAATTAGTAAAATAAAATAAAAAGTTTAAGTTAATTAAGTAAAAACTTAAATAAACAAATTAAATAAATAAATAAAAACAAACAAATTAATTAAATAATAAAAATCTAAATAAATAAATAAAAACATAAATAAATAAAAAATAAATAATAAATAATTGTATAATAATAAATGTGTATTCATGCTACAAATTACTAATAAAGTAAATAAACACACAAATAAAACAGGCTGCTCAATAAACAAAACAATTATTTATTTTTTTTTTTTTGCAACTTTAACAGTGGCAATCGTTTAGCTCTTAATCCTGCGACTGGATTCTAAAAAAAGTAAAAAATAAAACAAAATAAATAAATAAATGTATTAAAACATGAATAGAAATCAAAATAATATAAAATAAATGTGCATTTATGTAATAGTGCAGCATTAAAAGAAAGATATGAATGAGTGCATGTGTGCTACAAAATTCTAATAAAGTAAATAAACACACAAATAAAACAGGTTTCTTCATAAACAAAACACACAACAGCAACTTTACCAGCAACAATAATTTAACTCTCAATACTTGTGGCTGGATTCTGAAAATAGTTAAATAAATAAATAAATAACAAAATAAATAGTGTAGGCATGCTACAAATTAATAATAAAGTAAATAAAATTAAAACAAAAACATAAATAAATTATTTAAAACATAAATAAAAACATAAATATTAAATAAATGAAAAAATGTCTGCATATGCAATAGCGCAGCATTAAAAGAAAGATATGAATAAGTGTGTGCGTGCTACAAATGACCAATAAAGTAAATAAACACACAAATAAAACAGGTTGCTCCGTAAACAAATCACACAACAGCAACTTTAACAGCGGCAATCATTTAGCTCTTAATCCTGTGTCTGGATTCTGAAAATGTTAAATAAATAAACGAATAAATAAAAATAAATAAATAAACAAAATAGTGTATGCATGCTACAAATTAATAATAACTTAAATCAAAATTCAAGTGAATAAATAAAAACAAATTATTAAAAACATAAATAAAAACATGATAAATAAAATGTGTGTGTGTATGCATGCTACAAATTAAAAATAACATAAATAAATTCAAATAAATTTATTAAAAACATAAATAAAACCTAATAAATAAATAAAAAAACATGTCTGTGTATGCAATAATGCAGTATTAAAGATATGAATAAGTGTATGCATGCTACAAATGACTAATAAAGTAAATAAACAAACAAATAAAACAGGTTTCTCCAGACAAAACACACAACTTTAACAGCGGCAATCATTTAGCTCTTAATCCTGCGGCTGGATTCTGAAAATAGTTTGAAGAAGAAAAAAAAGTGAATAAATAATAACAGATTGCGGTTTTGTGCAGGTGTGTGTTAAGCAGGCAGAAAAGTGCAGATGCGGCGAATTAAGCGGCGGCTCAAAGGAAAGCACCTGCGTAAGCATACACACTCTCAAATGTTGCATCATTTGTGTCCGCAACAAAGGTTGTTAAAGCGCTTCTTTAAATGCTAAAGCGCACAATGAAAACGTCACGCTCGAGTTGGCAAGCAGGTCAGGGCTCAGGTAAAAAAAAAGACCAATGCCAGCGCAGAATTGAAGAGCGCAAGGTGTGCACGGGATAGAGAGATCCAGCGCAAAAATATATGGCAAAACATCACGCCGGCGCAGGACTGGAGCTCTCAGATACACACATAAACAAGAAAATCATCATAAACAGACCAACTTAATATTCAATCCCATCAATTTGGGCTCCGGAAATGAATGAGGGAAATCTGTGCACTTCCTTCAATAACATGGTTCTCATTTATGGACTTATTAAAGCACTTTAGCATAGATTGATATATGCAGCTGAAGTCAGAATTTATTCTTTATATTTATTTTTCCACCAATTTCTGTTTTTCCAACACATTTCTAAACTTAATAGTATTAATTTCTAATAATTGAGGTTAATAATCTCTCGGTTGGAGAAAAGTCCTTACCGCAGGTATCTTGGGGTTTTGTTCATGAGTGAGGGAAGGATGGAGAGTGAGATAGACAGTCAGATCAGTGCAGCGGCAGCAGTAATGCGGTAAATGTACCGGTCCATTGTGATAAAGAACGAGCTAAGCCAAAAGGAAAGCTCTCGATTTACCGGTCAATCTACGTTCCTACTCTCACCTATGGTCATGAGCTTTGGGTCATGAACGAAAGGACAAGATCTCGGATACAAGCGGCCGAATTGACTTTCCTTTGCAGGGTGGCAGAGCGCACCCTTATAGATAGGGTGATGAGCTCTGACACCCGAGAGGAGCTCGGAGTAGAGCCGCTGCTCCTCCACATCCAGAGAAGTCAGCTGAGGTAGCTCGAGCATCTGTTGCGAATGCCTCCTGGTTGCCTACCTAGGGAGGTGTTCCAGGAATGTCCCACCAGGAGGAGGCCTCGGGGAAGACCTTGGGACTTTGGGACCCACTGGAGGAGCTAGAGGAAGTGTCTGCGGAGAGGGAAGTCTGGGGTTCTCTCGGAAAAGTGGATAAAATGAATGAATGAATCTCTAATAACTGACTTCTTTTGTCTTTGCCATGATGACGGCACATAATATTTGACTAGATAATTTTTAAGATACTAGTATTCAGCTTAAGGTGACAGTTAAAGGCTTAACTAGGGTAATTAGGGGTTGTATAACAGTGGTTTGTTCTTTATATATAAATATATATTGCTTAAGGAGGCTTGAGAGGTTGATGAACCAGGAAGGCTCACAGTGGGTTGTCAATGGATGGCTCTAACCCTAATCCATAATCCTGGACCAGGCCGTATCCTGAGCAGATGCTGTGGCGGTTATGGTGAAGTGGAGAGCGTGAGACTGATGCCTGTAAGACCCCAGTGACAGACGAGTCTCCGCATTGATCCCATGGGCCAGCCTGAACACCCGCGGTGACCTACTCAGACCTGCAGCTTCTCCACGACGGACGTCTAGCTTCTCCAGCCTCCGCCGCCTAGACCACAGCTCTGCACAAAACGTTTGTCCAGAGGAGAAATGGTGGTGTCCAACTGAGCCTGGTTTCTCTCAAGTTTTTTTTTTCCTTATCTTTCATCAATTGGTGAAGTTTTGTTCCTCGCATATTTGTAATGATATATTAATAAAATAATAAAAATGAGAATACTTCAAGGTTGCGTACTGTTGTCACGATCACCAGCGATCCAGGCTTGCAGATCACTGGTAAACACTCACTTTCACTCGGACTACAATCCCGAACTACAAATCCTGTCATGCACCTCCCTCACACCTGTTCCGGTTCACCTATGATTACACACACAGCTTACACACATCGCTGAGTCTTGTTTTTGTACACTACGAAGCGTTTGCCTTGTTTTGACTTTCCGTGCTGTGTTTCCTGACCCTCGCTTTGTTTCTTGTTTCTTGTTGTTAGCCGTCTGGACTGATCTCTTAGCCTATGTATGACTACTCTTTTGGATAACCTTTATGTACCCCTTTTCTCCTGTTATTGACCATTGACTACTCTAGTCAATAAAGACGCTGCATTTGGATCCTCAACTACACTATAAACAACTACAGAACCGCTTTGTAATAACTGCATCTGTAATGAAATATTAATAAAATAATATAAACTACACAAAATAAAAGTGTATGCAGTATTTGAATAAAATAGTTATATAAAGAAAGAAAATAATTGAAGGTTGTATACAATATTTGTAATGAAATATTAATAAAATTAGGCGATGCAGTGGCGCAGTAGGTAGTGCTGTCGCCTCACAGCAAGAACGTTGCTGGGTCTCAGGTTCGAACCTTGGCTGGGCTGGTTCAGTTGGCATTTCTGTGTGGAGTTTGCATGTTCTCCCTGCATTCGCGTGGGTTTCCTCCAGGTGCTCCGGTTTCCCCCACAGTCCAAACACATGCGGTATACAGGTGGATTGGGTAAGCTAAATTGTCCGTAGTGAATGAGTGTGTGTGTGGATGTGGATGTTCCCAGAGATGGGTTGCGGCTGGAAGGGCATCCGCTGCGTAAAATCGTGCTGGATAAGTTGGCGGTTCATTCCGCTGTGGCGACCCCGGATTAATAAAGGGACTAAGCCGACAAGAAAATGAATGAATGAATATTAATAAAATTCTATAAATGTATAAATTAAATAAAAAGAGTGTATATAGTATCTGTAATGACATTTAAATAAAATAATATATAAACAAAGTAAATACTTCAAGGTTGTAAACAGTTATCTATAATGACATTTTAATAAATAATATAAATTACAGCAAAATAAGATTGTAAACAGTATCTTTAATGATATTTTAATAAAATAATATATTAAATATTATATTAAATATATTAAAGTATATCAAATACTTCAAGGTTGTATACAGTATTTATAATAAAATGTTAATAAAATATTATAAATGACCAAACATAAATAATTGAAGGTTGTGTACAGTATAACTTCCAAATAAAGACTGAACTAAACACACGCACACACCTGTTATAATGCGTTATGGCACTTCCTCACCATCAATCTTGCCTTTACATTCATTCCACACCAGCGACAAACAACCCAACACAGAGAAACAAAGAGTCGACGCAACAATTCAACAATCTGTTTTCATAATCATGATCCGGACAAATTGAAAAGCCCCAATTCTAAGGGAAGAGGAAACACACACACACACACACACACACAGTCCGCGCCGCACAATAGAGTGTGTTTGTCATTTGCATTTGTATTGTGGGAACATTGAGAGGAAATAGAAATAAAGCACACGCCACTATAAAAGGATTTGGTGGCGGAGGAGCGAGGCATTCTGGGTAAACTGTGAACATTGTGTACAGAAGAGTAATAAGTTATGCAAATCTTTCTTTGACACAAACATCCCTATTGGAACTTCTTCAGCACAATAAATTGATTTCCGCTTGTTTGGTGGAAGAAACAAGAGCTGGATGCTGGAGGAGGAGAAGTGCTTGATTTTATACATTTGATATTAAACGCATTCAGTCTCAGTCCTCCTGCGCTTCTGTCACACATACAGTAGAGCCGAGCAAAAATATGATGTTACGATATACACTCACCGGCCACTTTATTAGGTACACCTGTCCATTTCTAATCAGCTAATCACATGCATTTAGGCATGTAGACATGGTCAAGACGATCTGCTGCAGGTCAAATCGAGCATCAGAATGGGGAAGAAAGGGGATTTAAGAGACTTTGAATGTGGCATGGTTGTTGCTGCCAGACGGGTTGCTCTGAGTATTTCAGAAACTGCTGATCTACTGGGATTTTCACGCACAACCATCTCTAGGGTTTACAGAGAATGGTCCAAAACAGAGGAAATATCCAGTGAGCGGCAGTTCTGTGGGCGCAAATGCCTTGTTGATGCCAGAGGTCAGAGGAGAATGGCCAGACTGGTTCCAGCTGATAGAAAGGCAACAGTAACTCAAATAAGCACTCGTTACAACCGAGGTCTGCAGAAGAGCATCTCTGAACACACAACACGTCCAACCTTGAGGCGGATGGGCTACAGCAGCAGAAGACCACACCGGGTGCCACTCCGGTCAGCTAAGAACAGGAAACTGAGGCTACAATTCACACAGGCTCACCAAAACTGGACAAGAGAAGATTGGAGAAACGTTGCCTGGTCTGATGAGTCTCCATTTCTGCTGCCACATTCGGATGCTCGGCTCACAATTTGGCCTCAACAACATGAAAGCATGGATCATCCTGCCTTGTATCAGTGGTTCAGGCTGGTGGTGGTGGTGTAATGGTGTGGGGGAGATTTTCTTGGCACACTTTGGGTCCATTAGTACCAATTGAGCATGGTGTCAACGCCACAGCCTACCTGAGTATTGTTGCTGACCATGTCCATCCCTTTATGACCACAGTGTCTCCATCTTCTGATGGCTACTTCCAGCAGGATAACGCACCATGTCATAAAGCGCCAATCATCTCAGACTGGTTTCTTGAACATGACGATGAGTTCACTGTACTCAAATGGCCTCCACAGTCACCAGAGCTCAATCCAATAGAGCACCTTTGGGATGTGGTGGAACGGGAGATTGGCATCATGGATGTGCAGCCGACAAATCTGCAGCAACTGTGTGATGCTATCATGACAATATGGAGCAAAATCTCTGAGGAATATTTCCAGTAGCTTGTTGAATCTCTGACATGAAGGATTAAGGCAGTTCTGAAGGCAAAAGGGGTCCAACCCAGTACTAGTGAGGTGTACCTAATAAAGTGGCCGGTGAGTGTAAGTCTGATAAGTCTGAATTATTGTTAAATGTCTAAATGAAGTGAGTTTTTCATTAAAACAAGCTAAATAATCCGCCAATAGGGTAAGCAGAATAATCTTATTTCAAAAGTGAAAAGTAAATTATGGATTTATGGAAAGATTCACTTGATTTTGACTCATTATTTCTGAAAACTAGACTATATTGTCTAGAAAATGCTTACCGATTTAATAATTTGTAGATATTTGGACTAAAAACAACACAAAAATTGTAAGAAAGCATTTATTGCAGTGTAGACACACAAAACAAATTAAAGTAAAATTCAACAAGAAACTCAATTTCACAGGAGGAGGTGAATTATTTGGACTTTAAGAGTACGTACATACTCATACTGCTAATCCCTAGTCTTACATTAGCCGTTCTCTGCGTGCTTTACTTGATTTTTTTGCGTGTGGTTTTGGGTTCAGAGGTGCGATTGGGCTCTGACAGTGAAACCTGTCAGTCTAAAGCGAGGCCTGATAACCTTCTGTCCTAACAGAGCGCTTTCTTCTCTCCTCCATTTATTCCTCTACAGCCGATCTCAAACACATGAATAGCAATTAAATTGATTCTTTTTACCCTTTTCCCTGTTTTTTTTCTTTCTTTTTTTTTCCATCCTCCAGGCCGAGTCTTAAACTGTCCCGATCTGCCTTTGGTTTGTGTGCGTCCAATCTCTGAGACAAGACCTCAAAGAGCAGCTAAAAGGATCTTTATCAGACAGTGAATTAACACTTAGTCCTCCATTCTCCGGGTGTTTCCAGCCAATATTGCGGAGGAAAAAAGGCCCGGGGAAGGGGAGGACACCTTGAGAATGAAGAGAGGACCTTCGCTCTGGAGAACCCTGCTGCTGATCTAGCACTCTCACAGATAACAATCACACACACACACACACACACTGGCACTGCACTGAACAATTACCTGCTAAGTAAAGGTCATTTGCGTCAGTGTTGCAGCATTACAGGAGAAGAGACACCGCTGGTATTTACTGACATGCTGCATGATCTCAGCTAAGAGGAGGGAATGAGACACAATTACTAATATACATGCACACACACACACACACTGCAAAAATGACTTACTTTAATTTTGTCTTATTTCTAGTCCAAATATCTAAAAATTTTTAAATTAAGAAGCATTTTCTAGACAAGCAAAAAATATTGACTTGTTTTTAGGAATAAAATGTCTAAATAAAATGAGTTTTTCCTTAAAACAAGCTAAATAATACACCAACGGGGGAAGCTGAATAATCTTATTTCAAAGTGAAAACTAGATTATAGATTTAAGAAAAAACTCAATTATTTTGACTCATTATTTCTAAAAACAAGACATTTTTTTTTGTTTGTCTAGAAACAATTAATAATTTTGAGATATTTGGACTAGAAACAAGACAAAAAGTCTAAGTAAGACCAGCATTTATTACATACAGAGGGAAAATAATGTATTAAAACAATATATTCAAGATGTATACATATACAAGAATGATCATTTTCATTATCTAATGTTATTTAATGTAACATTAACAAGCACAACTCTATTACTGGATGTAATAATGCATTAGTAAATGTCAAACTGTGATTAATAAATGCTGCATTGTTCATTTTTACTTCATGCCATTAAATAACATTAATGTAAATTGTGACCCCATAGCTCGGCAAAAATGTAAAGTTAATATTTTTTTCTATCATAAAAAGTACAAATAAATATTTTTATAACAAACTTGTATATGTATACGTCATAACTGGTAATGATATAGATAATAAAGTTCATGTTAGTTACTAAAAACTGTATATTTACTAAAAACACTAAAAACTACTGAAATATTTTATTTTATTTACTAAAAACAAACTGCGAGTTAACAAGAAGACTTTAATTACATTAACTAACGTTAACACAGATGAATTCTGTAATAAACATATTATTCATTGTTTGTTTTTAGTAAATAAAATAAAATATTTCAATAGTTTTTAGTGTTTTTAGTAAATAAATAATAATGGCTAGCGGGAAAAGAGAATTTATCAGGATACCTATTTAAAATATATTAATTAGTCTACACTTCCAAAAATGCTTTTCTTCCTTAAAGTTTGTGTCTTGTTTGTGTCCAAATATCCGAAAACTCACGTTATTTTGACTCATCATTTCTAAAAACAAGACAATATTTATTGTTTGTCTTGAAAATGCTTCTTGATTAAGAATTGAGATATTTAGAAACAAGACAAAAGACCAGCATTTACTGCACACAGAGAGAAAATAATGCATTAAAACAATATATACAAGACTGTTTGGTATAAAAATATATATTTTAATAAATATTTAATTTTATATTTTTAGCGAGTTACGGGGCGACAATTTTCATTTAATGTTATTTGAACAAAAAATGAACAATACTTGTACAGCATTTATTAATCACAGTTTGACATTTACTAATGCATTATTAACATCCAGAGTTGTGCTTGTTAATGTTAGTTAATGCACTGTGAGTTAACAAGAACATTGAAAGACTTTGATTACATAGATGAATACTGTTATGAATAAATTATTCATTGTTTGTTTTTAGTAAATAAAATAGATTTTAGTAAATAAATAGTTTTTATTTAAATAGCTTTCAGTGTTTTTAGTAAATAAACTGTTTTTTTTATATCAAACATTAACTTTTATCCATATTACCAGTTATGGCTAATGGGAAAAGGGAATTTTTCAGAATATCTATTTAAAATATATTTAACTAGTCTACACTGCCAAAAATGCTTTTCGTACTTTAAGTTTTATCTTGTTTCTAGTCCTAATATCTAAAAATTCTTAAATTAAGAAGCTTTATCTAGACAAGCAAAAAATATTGTCTTGTTTTTAGAAATAAATGTCTAAATAAAGTGAGTTTTTCCTTAAAACAAGCTAAATAATCCTCCAATAGGGCAAGCTGAATAATCTTATTTCAAAGTAATAGTTGATTATAGATTTATAGAAAAACTCACTTAATTTAGACATTTTATTTCTGAAAACAAGACAATATTTTTTGTTTGTCTAGAAAATGCTTCTTGATTTTAGAATTTTTATATATTTGGACTAGAAACAAGACAAAAAGTCTAAGCAAGAATGTATTGCAGTGTCGACACACACAGAAAATAATGCAATAAAACAATATGTAGAAAAAAGTTTGTTATAAAAAATGATGCAAAAAAAATGTAACTTTTTATATTTCTACCGAGTTATCGGGGTCACAATTTTCATTATTTAATGATATTTAAAAACATGAACTATTAATGATCAATACTTGTACAGCATTTATTGATCATAGTTCATACTTAACTGCATAGTGACTGAGAAAATTCCCCAAAAGAGAATCTAGAGTAATCTGCGCCTACGCGTTTCAGCAAACACCTGCCTTCATCAGGATAACCTGACCAGTGGTTACCCTGATGAAGGCAAGTATTTGCCGAAACGAGTAGGCGCAGTTAAGGAATAGCCATGTCAATAAAGGCTTTTTAATATTTGTTTCACAATCTTAGAGTGACACTGATTTTTGCTGTTTATTCTGATGAATCCCTTACCCAAAGAGCATCGACACATTATTTAAGCTACCCCTGAGCACTTGGATTTTTTCAGTAATCTTTGTCTTAAATTCAAAAAGCATAGATATTACAAAAAGTAGAAGAATTAGTAAGAATGAGTAATTATTAAGAATTATTTGGATCTAAAATTTCTTACATCAATTTTTAGCCCATGCTTTTATTTATTTCATTTTTTCTGCATGGCTTTATAGCTACTGTATTTGTTAGTAGAAGTAAACAAAAACAAACAATAAGAAATTTAAAATATTATTATTTACAGAAATGTACAGAGGCGATATCCCATTTGCGCTCATAGTATTAAGGACGAAAACATATTTAAAAGTGTTATTTGTGTGATTTACTTTAAATGATCAGCAAATCTAATGTGACGTATGTCGACTCCTGAAGGGCCACAATCCTGCAGAGTTCATCTCCAGTCCTAATTAAACTAACTAACTAATAAACAATTGAAAACACCTAAAACAACTCATCAAGTTAGTCGGGTTTATCAGAAACGTCTACGTGTACTTGTTCAGGTTGGTGCAAAACTTCATCAATGATGCATAAATGCACACACAGACCACCTAACACACACATGAATCCTAATACAACCCAAACTGTGAGGAATGCACCTTTAAACAACATCCCCAAAAAAATATGAGCTCCAGAGGAACAAACAACAGTAAAAACATATATCTTTTCATCTCTAATTGCTTTGCACTTTAGCCGTTCCACAAATCCCTGAATTACAGAGCGGTCCGTGCACCACCTCCACCACACAAACACACACACACATGCACAGTAACAAACAATTTTTTCCCCAACAGCATGCCCCATTAATCTTCTTGTAGGGCCCATCCTCAGTGGGGTTAACCCAGGTGAGGGGAGGGGGGCTTTGGGGCAAGACTTAAGGCAAGACCCAGGACTGATCCGGGATTCAGGAGCATTATCCGGAGAGCTGCAGGAGAATGGAGAGGTCTGCCGGGGGCCAAGGGGAGATCAGAGCTTTCGGGCTGGACAGAGCCACGCTGACCTGGGGGTCTAAATTAAGAGCCAGGAGAAAAGCGCTTGATTTCACATCCGCTCAATGACACGCCTGACAGCATGATGTAAGAGGGAGTAAACGTGAGCGGCTCACCTTTAAGTCTGCCCTGTAACCAGTGGACCACAACAGAGGAGAGAGAGAAGGAAAAACAAAAGCTGAGTTTCAACACACACACACATGCATGCACACACACACACACTGCTCAATATACTCTTCATGGCAACCTGGTGTAAACGCAGTATGCAAATTTTCTGCTTGTAGGCGATACTGGGATGACCTTAAGAGTCTGGAGTCAACAGACACAAAGTTTACTAGCTCATCTACTACTAGTGGACACCAGTCGGGGAGTTTCTGTTTTATTTTAAAACTTACAAAGCAAATGGGTATCGGTTTTCCCAGTACTGGGTTGCATGCTGGAATAGTTGGCGGTTCATTCCCCTGTGGCGACCCCTGATAAATAAGCGACTAAGCTGAAGGAAAATGAATGAATGAGTGAGTACAGCTCTGTTCATATAAAACACAATGACTATGAAGATGATGATAAAGTCATAGTAAAACTACAGGAGAGTTCAGACCACAGCTGTAGCCATGAGATAAAGATGTAGAGAAGCTTTATAGTAAGTTTTTCTTTCATTCGTTCATTCGTTTTCCATATTTATCAGGGGTTGCCACAGTGGAATGAACCGCCAACTATTTCAGCACTTGTTTTTTTAGTACTGGGAAACACCCATACACTCTCATTCACACACACACACACACACACACACACACACACTCATCCACTACGGCCAATTCATCCAATTCCCCTACAGCACATGTGTTGTTTGGACTGTGGGGGAAACCGGAGCACCCGGAGGAAACCCACACCAACACGGGGAGAACATGCAAACTCCACACAGAAACACCAACTGACCCAGCCGAGGCTCGAATCAGCGACCTTCTTGCTGTGAGGCCACAGTGCTAACCACTGAGCCACCGTGCCACCCTGAATGATATCTCAGCTTATTAATGATAAAACACTGACGGTCAGTCAGAATCCATTGAAATATAAAAGCTTGCACAATTTAAAGTTAAAGATGACACTGTGGAGAAGCTCTGCTTGATGTCAAGCTTTCCAGGATTAATTAAAGGTAATGACTATCTAGAAAACAATTGGTTTTACCATGGTAAAGATAGATGAACGTACAAAGCAAAACAGTGAAGATAACAATGGAGTTCATTCATTCATTCATTTTCTTGTCGGCTTTGTCCCTTGCGGGGTCGCCACAGCGGAATGAACCGCCAACTTATCCAGCACGATTTTACGCAGCGGATGCCCTTCCAGCCGCAACCCATCTCTGGGAACTTCCACACACACATTCACACTCATACACTATGGACAATTTAGCTTACCCAATTCACCTGTACTGCATGTCTTTGGACTGTGGGGGAAACCGGAGCACCCGGAGGAAACCCACGCGAACAATGGAGTTATAAAAGTCATTTGAATGTAAACAGCAGGAGAGTTCAGACCACAGCTGTAATGAGAACTTAAAAGATGTAGAGAAGCGATATCGTTTGGATCACTTACAGAATTATTTTTTTTCTCAGCTAATAAACACTAAAACACTGACCGTCAGTCAGAATCCATTAAAATATAAAGGCTTGTGCAATTTAAAGCTACAGACGACCTTGTGGAGAGGCTCTGCTTGATGTCAAGGTAATGACTATCCAGAAAACAATAGGTTATACCATGGTAAAGGATGTAAGTTATGGAAGCCAGGCTAGCCAAGTATCCACATTAAGTATCCAGTAAGTGTTCAGTATCTAGATTCTGGTTCTTTGTAAAACTGCTGGGGAAAATAATTATTTGTGTTTATTCCACTACACTGATTATGATCACTGAATTAATTTAATATATTAAAAAGTTTCGTCAGATGCATCATTAGCACACAGAGGACATCTTCCGGTTATAAGAGGTTAATGCCGAATAAAAAGCATCAATGAAAAATTAGTGTGGACTGAATATCGTATCAATCATTCACCTTCAGCTTAGTCTCTATTTCTGAGGTCATCACAGTGGAATGAACCGCCAACTATTCCAGCATATGCTTTACACAGCAGATGCCCATCCACCCATACACACTCATTCACACACACACACTACGGTCAGTTTAGTTAATCAATTCCCCCGCAAACTCCACGCAGAAATGACAACTGGCCCAGCCGGGACTCGAACCAGCTGCCTTTTTGCTGTGAGGCGACAGTGCGACACCACTGAGCCACCATGCTGCCCACTCATTATAGTATCATTATATTTAAATAATAGTTATTATGCTTCACTGTAAACAAAATTAGGGTTCCATGTTGTCCCAACACAAATTAAGTTAACTTAATTATATTTTACAAATTTAACTTTATTGAACATTAAACAATTAATTGTCCCAAAAAAAACGTACAAACTGCGTTGTTTCAACTCATTTTAAATAAGTAGTTTGAACAAGCATCAAAGGTCCTTTTTTGAGTGTTGGTGTAAACAAGCTTTAAGTATGAACCAAGACAACTCCAGCATTTCATTAAAGAAGGTTCATTGACATCATTTAGTGAGAGCAATCTGCCTATTGTTCATTAGCCGAAGGTCTGAATTCCCCTGGGCAGTCGGGATTTGGCAACCCAATGTTCATGCCATATGTGGCACTACGGGTGAATGATGGGGTTTAGGCAAGACCTTCAATTAAAAACCAGGCAAACCTTTGTGATACTTGGCACAATTAAAACCCAGAGCTACTCTCATAACCCCTGCAGTTGATGTGATCATCATGGATTCAACAGGGATGGAAGTGTGGAGGTATTTCTACTAGGTTGAGATCAGTCGACTAACACTTTTGAGGAAAACTAAATAAGACTGTTCTCTACCGGCAACCCACATCCAGTGTTGTCTGATTTGGTTGGTAGGTGGATCTTAGTACGGGGAGGGAGGGAGGCAAACAAGCTCGTTTTCATGGGAATAACCCAAGTAGCCAAAAGAAAACGATCTCAGCTGTGGAGATCCTGACTTTAGTTCTCCACATTAGTAGTTTAGTAGTTTTTTCTGGTTCTTAAATAGCTGAAAATGTTGTTACATGGAAATATTTGCAAAAAAAAAGTGTAACCAAGGTTGTCAAAAGTTTCAACTTTGGTACTAAATAATAATGAAATTATAAAAACATCCATTTCCCGCTAACTTTTGGGCATCAGCAAAGTTGTTCTTGGGTGTATTAGCCATCAGCAGTGACATTGATCTGAGCTAAACTGAATTTAAACCATGATAATTACACTAAATTGAACTGAAGCAAGTTAAATTCAACAATTTGAAATGTTATGGCTTTTATTCTCTTTTCTTCACAATCTACATCGTAAAAAAGCTCTATAAAAATAATTTTTTTATCAAATTTAATTACAAAACACGCTGGTTGGCCATTGTGTTCACGTGCTCAACAGAAAAGTCATTGAAAGTCACCGCTGCTCACCAAGTTCAAACACAGATACACGGACACTGGAGCATTTGAAAGCAGCGTCTATCAGCTGATCTATCTATGAGCAGATATATGACATACGCTAATGGATCAGCTGATAGACGCGGCTTTAAAATACTCCATTCTCCATGTTTGTATTCGCACTTGGAGAATAGCAATAAAAGAGAATGGTAAAAAATGTGCTCAACAGTGCTCAAATGTTAATGGAAATGGACACGTTCAGTACTGTTATTGAAGCTGACAACCCTAGAACCATCGTAGTACTGCACAATGTGTCCTAGAGTCATTGTGTGGCTCTGCAGACTACAGCAACACTGGCACTTACAACAAAATCTGGCCAAAACGAAGGTCACTTAAACAGTTCAAAACAGTTTGAGGGTTTTTATTTTGCCTTCTAAACACTTTTGAGCTGCCATTGATCTGTGAAGATTGGATCTGTGAGCAATTGGCGGTCATGTTCTGGAACTCATGAATAAACGTAAGGGTGAAGTAGCAGAGCTGGTGCAGATGTATCCGCACCTGTACGATTGGTCGCAGAGCGATTTTAAAGACTCAGAGAGGGTCACATACCAGAGCGACGCATTTACAACACAGCCAACTGCGGCATTAGTAGGTTCAGAGACAGTATACCATCTCTCAATCTTTAAAAAAACTTATTTTTGCCCTCAAATTAAGAACAAAATAAAGCTTTGTTTAAAGCAGGGGTCACCAATCTCGGTCCTGGAGGGCCGGTGTCCCTGCAGGGTTTAGCTCCAACTTGCCTCAACACACCTGCCTGGATGTTTCAAGTATACCTAGTAAAACCTTGATTAGCTTGTTCAGGTGTGTTTGGTTAGGGTTGGAGCTCAAATCTGCAGGACACCGGCCCTCCAGGAACAAGTTTGGTGACCCCTGGTTTAAAGTATACCAGGTTTTACCGGGCCTTGTTTCTCTCAGGGTTTTTTCCTTCATTTTGTCAATTGGACAAGTTTGTTCCAAATGGCTTGCTTGGTTTGGGACTTGTGGAGCTGCGCATTGATGGATTTGTTCTTCAGTGTTTGGACTTTCAACAGTGAAAATTAAACCACACTCAACTGAACTCTGAAAACTGGACTGACACAGTTTCAATGTACTGGAACTTCTATGTTAAGCTGCTTTGACACAATCTGCATTGTAAAGGTGCAAGAGAAATAACACAAGGACAATTAGATTAATTGCAGGAAGGCAGGTTGACAAAACTCAACACACTTAACTTCACACTTCCCATTAATAACCAGCATAAGAGTGCATGCAAACAAAGGATCCTTCTTCTATAGCAGTGTTTCTCAAACCAGCAATATCAATAAAGCCTAGAGTACACTTCATAATGCTCTGTCCTGTCTCATGCACAGACATGGAAATACAGGTTTAAATGCATGCTCATCTGCAGATGGACACGTTTGACACATGTGCAGTACCACCTAGTGGACTCCTGTCTCAACAACATTCACGGGACGCAGACTTTACTGATGAAGAAAATGACAGCATGGGAAAAGTGAGTGAATTGATACTGAAATTGGGTGAGAGATGTACACTTTTGGCTGAATGCAAAGGTCCCTAATCATACATACTATGATCAACACAACAACTCTTTAGTGCAGACCCCAAAACCACAAATTGAGAGTGCCTGAAAACTGCTAAATATTGCATTTTAGTTACCATTTCAGAACCATAGATGGGGGCACTCACACATTTACCCATAAAATGTCATTTCAAGGAATTACTTTGTAAAATGTTAATCCCACAAAGTCCTCACAGCAATGAGTACTTGGATTTTGTGGATAAGCTGGATATATAACCGCCACAACAACAGAAAAAAAGCAGGATCCAAAGTTCACCTTTAGTGCCTTGCATGTAATATTTCCAGTGTTTTGTCTAAAGATGTCATGATTGAGTCTCGTATTCAATGCCGTTTCTGTTTGGTGAACCATTGAGCTGTTCAGATGAGCTCACTTTGAGAGAACGCGGCAGACGGAGAGAGAGAAAGAAAGACAGAGGGGTGAATGAACAAGAAAACGTCCCCCAGGTAGCTTCGTCTTTCACGCCTTGCTTCCCTCTCGCGACTCAGAACAACGAGTGTCTGTGTTTTATTTCGTCCTCCGCCGTTCATCCGTTGTTCAAAGGCTTTCTTCACAGGGTTGCCCCCGCTCTCTCATTCATACTCCAGCTATTTGCTTTGCCTCTGCATATAAAAAGACCTTTATCTCTCTCTCTCTCTCTCCTTGGTTATGTTTTCTGCCCTTCTCTATCATATTTGTAGGAATGACATACTATAATAGTTAGGAAGCATTTAAGGACAAATAAACATTACATGAATACAGAACATTTTTATTACACTTTTTAAGGTTCTTTTTATTTACATTTTTATTTATTTCTGTGAGAACTAAGACATGTGGCTCTATTTTAATGATCTAGGCACAAAGTCTAAAGTGCAAGGCGCAAAAGCAAGGACGTGTCTGAATCCACTTTTGTTATTTTAAGGATGGATAAATACGCTCTGCGCCCCGGCGCATGGTTTAACAAGGCTGTGCTTATTCTCTTAATGAGTTCTAGGTGTGTTTTGAGCATAATGTACATTAAACCAATCAGAGTCTCATCTCCCATTCTCTTTAAGTCAGTTGCGTCAAGAGGCTGATGCATTTGGTATTTACATGACAGACTGTGTAAGTGTATAAACTGAACGCTTCACTAGCGAGAAAACAGTTAAACAGAGCATCTGCAGCACGAGGATAAAGAATGAGCCTCCTCCATTCAGCCTCTTTACTTTACTTTTACTCTTTACTCCTTTAATTTGGTGGAGTAAGGAAACTGGAAACTCACTCCACGGAACACATCCATTACCCTATTATCTAATTTAGTTTGTTAAGCGCAAAGATTTGTGTCAACTATTTCTAAATTCAGTTCTAATTTCCAGTAAAGGAATAAATGAACAATAATAATGAAGTGTGGTCAGAAAACTGAGTTATATCCAAACACACGTCCTGTTCTTATACCCCATATGGTGATGCAGACGTCTCCTAAACCCCACAGCTGGACAAATCTACACTTGTGTTTATTAAAACAGATATAAATCTGCATATAATAAATAATACTGCTAATAATAATAATATTATACAGATCATCATGAATAACCTGAAGAAGCCCCCCGAGGTGAAGAAGGCATGGAGGCAGTGGTGTTTATATTGATGTAGAAAATAATAATGTTTGTAACATTTTAATCCTTTAATTGTGTTCATATATAAACATATTTGTGTATTGCTGTACATCCTGTGTGTATTTATCAATGTGTAAGTGTTTGATCTGCATAGGCACCAGTGTTGCCAGATTGGGCAATTCCCCGCCCAATTGGGAGTTTTTGAATTTGATTTTGCGGGTAAAAAATGACATTGGCGGGTTGACAAAATTTGAGCGATTTTTAAATAAATTTTATATGCAACTTATTTAACAAAACATAACTGTGTGCTCCTTCTCCATTTAGTTAGTAGTGGCCCACCCGCAAGAGGAGGTGAAGGAAAGTTGTATCAACATCTGACTCCCCTTCGCGTGCACGCGCATCACTCACAGTGGTTTATCATGACATTTTTATCGTTAATTTTTTCCCGCAATTGACAGCCTACACAAATACAGAAGTGGTGTCTACTAGACGAGCAGCACCTACTTATGTTCAAAACAATTTAAAACGCCAAATGGGACGAGTTTATACCCCATTTCGAAAGTAAAACATACTCTAAAAGGAAGTGTAATCTACACAACATTAAGTGCAGTGTGTGGGTGAGAGGGGGCAGTGTTTCCATGTGATCCAGTTATATTGTGGTTCTCTGACTGCTGGTGTTGGTTGCTGTATAGTTTAAAATTATGACAGTTAAAGTAACTTGGTTTCAGTGTAAATTAATTAAAATTAAATGAAATAATAATCTAATATTTTGGGCATTTTTTTGGTGCGGGTTTTGGACAGCTTTTGGGCTGGAAAAAGTCAGCTATATCTGGCAACACTGATACGCGCACGAATACACTCTGCTCTGGACTTTAGAGCAGCTTTTAGTTGGTCAATGGTGTGGTCAATTTCAGTTCCTCAAAATAGCAACACACAACAATGCGTCTTAACACACCTCCTTTCTAGACCAGCACACCCATGAGACCACAAAGTGGTGCAAATGGATTTATTTAAACAGCGTGACACAAAACATGAAAATTACTGTTGCGCTGGTCTGAAAATAGCAACAAATCACGGCACACACATCTTGCGCCTTATTGCGCCGGGCATGATAGAGCCCTTAAATTTAGTCCTGGATTAATTTCATCACGCAGTAAAGTGGTTATTCAGCACTGGATTCAAGAACCCCTGATTTAGACCTTGCGGACATCCAGAGGTTGAAGTGACAATTACAAATAGTAAAATAATTTGAGTAGTTTTTCTCAGGAATTGTACTTTATGAAGTAGTTTTAAAAACGTGCACTTTTGTTATGTACATTTTTAGTGCTGTATTGGTACGTTTACTGCATTATTTTCCTTCAACCTGCAGTCTCTACTTTATATGTTTATTTCTTCTTGTCTACAGTGATTGGCTGAGTGGAATAATCAGTCTTGTGATTCCCATCCAGTTAAATCTTACGTAGAAAAATTGCTTCAGACAAACCCACCACAGGCATTATAAACGGAGCAAACATGCACAGCGTGAAGCATTAAACATGTCCAAGAAAGTGCAAAATCATGACACACAACAACGAGAGCAACGTTTAGAGCAGGGGTGTCCAAACTCGATCCTGGAGGGTCGGTGTCCTGTAGAGTTTAGCTCCAACCCTAATCAAACACACCTAAACCAGCTAATCAAGCGCTTACTAGATATACTAGAAACTTCCTGGCAGATGTGTTGAAGCAAGTTGGAGCTAAACTCAGCAGGACACCGGCCCTCCAGGACCGAGTTTGGACACCCATGGTTTAGATGATAATGATGATGAAGATGTCTACTGAATGATGACTTAAATCAGTCAGTTAATGCACAACAGAATGTTACGTTTTCAAACACACGCACAAATCACATTATCAGTGTTGCAGGATTTTGGTTTGCGGCGCCACCTGTTGGTACACTTGCAGCTTGTTAATCAGATTTTAAAATGCATAATCTAAGTGTTGACATATTGACAGAGCTAGTTTTTTGCCTCCTAAATAGATTTCGCTTGGTATGTAAACTTATCGACTCGCTTTTTGTTAGCTTATTATACGTGCATATTTTAATTTAATGTAAAGCGTTGCCACATTAAACTAATCTCACATTTTAAATGAATAGTCTACGAAAGGGAAATAATTGAACTTATATACAGTAAAGTAAATGACATTAATCTAAGCTACATTTTTTAATTTACAGCATGATAACTATACAGTGTAATAATTATTACTTGAGTACTTTTATAAGGGCTACGCTTTACTCGTACTTTAAGTTGCATTCAGAACAGATACCTTTACTCTGCTCTCACTACATATTTTGGCAGGTAATAGCACTTTTACTTGAGTGTGATTTTACAGTTGTCACTGGTTTACACTTCTACAGAGATCACAGTTTAAAGAAAAGTCGTAGCTTAATTTTGTAGCCCTTTTAAACACACACCATACTCGATCTTAAGCACATCATGGCCTGTTTTGAGCAGCATTGACGAGCAGTGTCAGAGACGTGAACTTCTCCTCTTGCAGAGAAAGGGAAAATAACAGAAGGGTCAAGTCCATTTAGACCGGTAATTGAAGCAGAACAAAATTGCTTGAGCTCACATCATTTCTTGTCTTTCTCTTCCTATATTTCTCTCCTCTCTCACTCAAGCGCTGACATTGACTAGCTCACTGCAGCCCAGCAGTAAATAATTGATGTTTGCGGGAGGCCGAGTCTATAGGTTACCAGCACTGCAGTGAACCCCACAGAGCAAATGTGCCGTTTGGAAAGAGTGTTACGAAGAAGAGCGTTCGGACATGCTGGAGTATGAGTGTGTGTGTGTGTGTATGTGTGCGCAGCATCACCTGATCAAACTCAGTATCCCACTGGGGTGCATGACATCCACAGAAAGGCTTTTTCTTCTCCTACAACTGAGCACAACCCTCCCTTTCATCCTTTCATCAGTACAAGGATATTATAAAAATAGCCTACACCGTGAACATTTTTGTGACACTTGTGTCAAGTAACTAAAGATTAACATGGTCTATAATGTTTATAATGTCTAATAGTTTGAATCATTTTAAAAAGGACCTGCCAAACAATGTTAAGTAGACCAAAAGATCCTCAAAATATAGACAAGCAAAAACAAATGAGACAGAAAATAGTTGGGATTTAGTAGTTGTGAAAAGCCTAATTATAAAATAAATCAGTAAGGGGGCGAACACATTTCACACCAATGCATGACATATTTATTCATACCTTTACATGTCTACAGTATGAATCATTTTAAAAAGGACCTGCCTGACTAAGTGGAGTAGACCAAAAGATCCTCAAAATCTAGACATCAAGCCAAGATCCAAAGAAACTCAAAAACAAATAAGAAAGAAAATAATTGGGATTTACCAGTCTGGAAAAGCTTAATAAGACAAAGAGAAATCAGGAAGGGGGCAAACACTTTTCACAGCACTGTATGATATATTTAATCAAACGTTTACATGTCTACAGTATACTTCAGTTTAAAAAGGATCTGCCTGACTAAGTGAAGTAGACCAAAAGATCCTCAAAATCTAGACATCAAGCCGAGATTCAAAGCTCAAAAACAAACGAGAAAGAAAATATTGGGATCTACCAATCTGGAAAAGTTTAATAAAAATATAAGTCATTAAGGGGGCAAACAATTTTTCACACCACTGTATGACATATTTATTTATACGTTTACTTGTCTACAGATTGAATCATTTTAAAAAGGACCTGCAAAACAAAGTTAAGTAGACCAAAAGATCCTCAAAATCTAGACATGCCGAGATCCAAAGAAGCTCAAAAACAAACGAGAAAGAAAATAATTGGGATGTACCAATCTGGAAAAGTTTAATTAAAAAAAATTGCTAAGATCCAAAGAAGCTCAAAAACAAATTGGGACAATAATTGGGATTACCAGTCTGGAAAAGCTTAATAAGACAATGAGAAATCAGGAAGGGGGCAAATACTTTTTCACAGCACTGTATGATATATTTAATCAAACCTTTACATGTCTACAGTATGAATCAGATTAAAAAGGATCTGCCTGACTAAGTGAAGTAGACCAAAAGATCCTCAAAATCTAGACATCAAGCCGAGATTCAAAGCTCAAAAACAAACGAGAAAGAAAATATTGGGATCTACCAATCTGGAAAAGTTTAATAAAAATATAAGTCATTAAGGGGGCAAACAATTTTTCACACCACTGTATGACATATTTATTTATACGTTTACATGTCTACAGATTGAATCATTTTAAAAAGGACCTGCAAAATAAAGTAGACCAAAAGATCCTCAAAATCTAGACATGCCGAGATCCAAAGAAGCTCAAAAACAAATTGGGACAATAATTGGGATTTACCAGTCTGGAAAAGCTTAATAAGAAAACGAGAAATCAGTAAGGGGCGAAACACTTTTTCACACCACTGTATGATATATTTAATCAAACCTTTACATGTCTACAGTATACTTCAGTTTAAAAGGGATCTGCCTGACTAAGTGAAGTAGACCAAAAGATCCTCAAAATCTAGACATCATGCCAAGTGCCAAAGAAGCTCAAAAACAAACGAGAAAGAAAATATTGGGATCTACTAATCTGGAAAAGTTTAATAAAAATATAAGTCATTAAGGGGGCAAACAATTTTTCACACCACTGTATGACATATTTATTTATATGTTTACATGTCTACAGTTTGAATCATTTTAAAAAGGACCTGCAAAATAAAGTTAAGTAGACCAAAAGATCCTCAAAATCTAGACATCATGCCAAGAGCCAAAGAAGCTCAAAAACAAATGGGGTAAATCATTGGGATCTACCAGTCTGGTAAAGGTAAAGGTTGCTGTTGGCAGTGGTGTTAGTGAAACCAGCAGGGGGCGCTCAACCTGCGGTCTGTGTGAGTCCTAATGCCCAGTATAGTGAAGGGGACACTACACTGTCAGTGAGTGTCATCTTTCAGATGAGATGTTAAACTGAGCTCCTGACTCTCTGTGCTCATTAATAATCTCATGGCACTTCTGGTAAAGAGTAGAGGTGTAACCCTGGTGTCCTGGCCAAATTCCCTTCATCGGCTCTTACCCATCATGGCCTCCCAATCATCCTCATCCACTGAATTGGCTCTATCACTGTCTCTCCACTCCACCTATAGCTGGTGTGTGGTGAAGCACTGGCACTGTTGTCCTGTGGCTGCTGTCGCATCATCCAAGTGGAGCTGCACACTGATGGTGGTGTGGAGAGACCCCCCTCATGATTGTGAAGCGCTTTGGGTGTATGGCCATACACAATAAATGCGCTATATAAATACACATTACATTACATTGATTGGCTATTGGTTGATCTCATTTGAGTGACAAGTTGTTCCCGCCCACAATACCATAAACACCAATCAGAGAAGAGATGATAATGAAGAGGGAAATTACTTTGAAGAGACAAAAAGGTCACACTTTACAAGAATGTTTCATCAGGTAATGATAATGAATGTATTTACTAACACAAACTAAGAATGAACAACACCTGTAGAGCATTTATTAATAATAGTTTAACATTCACTAATGCATTATTAACATCCACATTCATGCATTAATTAATGTTAACCTGAACTAACACTGAACAACTTTATTAGCATTAACTAACATGATCAAAGATGAATAAATACTGTCATAAATGCATTGATCATTGCTTGCTCGTGTTTAGTAAATGCATTAACTAACACACATTTATTTATAGCCAAGTGTAAAACAACAAATGATCAGTCTTGATTTCATGTGTACTTTAAAGTGAGCTAAAATTGACCACTGCCAGACTGATTTCCTGCAAGAAGCCCCTTTTTCTTGAATAAACTCCAGCAATTCCTCTTCATATCCCCGGTGCGGCTTACAAGAGAGATACTTTAACACGTAAATGCGCACACGCACGCTAAAGTGCACTTCCTCCCCAGTGCATCTGATGTTTGAAGAATCAAATCCTGCTCATTATAGCGTGTGTATGTGTCTAAGACCAGGGATCTCCTCTCTCCCTAAACCCCAATCGCATCGATGCGGCGCTCATGTCTTATGCATGAGAGTTTGTCTGCGGACACTGAGCCGCACACACACTTTCATATTCTAATGCGATGAAGGAGGCGGCTGCGTTTGGTAAAGCCCTGGTTTTACAGGCCGCTGGGCTCCGCACGACCCTAAACGTAAAGGCGCGGGTCTGCATTAAAAAAACAACATACATACAAAACAGCAGCGCTGAAACACGGACGGCTTTGCGTGGGATAAAGTGTGCTGAGGACAGCAATAAACTAAAGCTGCTGCTGCATGCGGAGAGAGAGAGAGATGAAGAGATGAAGAGAGAGAGAGAGAAATGAAATAATTTCAGGAATTGATTTCTGGAATCAGATGTCTGCTCTATGCAGATCTGCTATCAGTGCTTTATTACACGCACCGGCCACTTTATTAGGTACACTATACTAGTACCGGGTTGGACTCTCTTTTGCCTTCAGAACGGCCTTAATCCTTAATACAAGATACTGGAAATATTCCTCAGAGATTTTGCTCCATTTTGACATGATTGCATCAACAGTTGCTGCAGATTTGTCTGTATTTCGACTGTATTTCCATTAACTAACATGAACAAATAATAAATGTACAGTTCACCATTTATGTTAGTAAATGCATATCATTAACTATACAACCTTATTGTAAAGTGTTACCACACTCTTATTATCTTTTGGGAGAAGCATGCATCAGTTCTGGTCCAAAAAAACTTGCTGGTTGAATAAGAGTAACTTAAAGTCAGAATTTGCCAGGGGTAAGAATAATTTTGGGCTTGACTGTAAGTTGATTTGTGGATACACACAGTAAAGTCCAACAGAGATGGAAACTCTATGCTGAACATCATTTAGCATAATTCAGGGTCAAAAAAAAGAACTGGATAAAATGTAATAGTGGATAAAATAAATATATAAATTAAAAAATTACATGATATTTTATTTAACATTATTTTTAGTTTAAACGTTCATTCATTTGAATCAGAATTGAAATGATAATTAATTATGAATTTCTACATTTATCCAAGGGGAATTTGTGTGTTTAAGGGAATTTTTCTTGAGAACAAGTAAAACTCACACAAAAACAAATGTTACGTGTGTTTGTCATTTTAAGAAAATAACAGAATTATAACACAGTTGAGACTCCAAGTACACATGGGAAAACTGCACAATTAGAATTAGAAAGTGTATTATTCATTTATTCAAAGTGGCCAATAATCAATTAATAAATCAATGCCTTCCTGAAATTGGGAAATAAATTAATAAATAGCCCTTGAGTTTGTCTCTGTACTTGTAATGGTTTTGGTAATAAATGAAAACCTTTCAAAAAGCCTTTTTAAAAGTGTCATTTAAAAAAAAAATGTAATTAAATAAAGAAATTAAATGTAACCAAACAAAAACAAAAATAAAAACAAAATAAAGTAAAATAAAATCTAAAATAAAATAAAAAATAAATAAAATAAAATAAATGCAATAAAAATATATTAATAAAATAAATGTAATGTAATAAAATATAAAATAAAATAAAAAACAAAATAAAAATGTAATAAAATATCAAATAAAATGTAATAAAATAAAATAAAATAAAAAATAAAATAAAATGTAATAAAATATAAAATAAAATGTAGTAAAATAAAATAAAATAAAAAATAAAATAAATGAAATGTAATTAAATATAAAATAAAATAAAAAAACTAAATAAATAAAATGCAATAAAATAAAATAAAATAAAATGTAATAAAATATAAAAATGTAATAAAATAAAATAAAAAATAAAATAAATGAAATGTAATTAAATAAAATAAAAAATAAAATAAAATAAATAATGTAATAAAATAAAATAAAATAAATGAAATGTAATAAAATTAAATTAAATGTAATAAAATAAAATTAAATGAAATGTCATAAAATAAAATAAAATAATAAAATGTAATAAATTAAATATAATAAAATAAAATAAAATAAATAAAATGTAATAAATGAAATATAATAAAATAAAATAAAATGAATAAAATGTAATAAAATAAAATAAATGAAATGTAATAAAATAAAATAAAATAAATATAATTAAATAAAATTAAATATAAAATTAAATAAAATGTAATAAAATGAAATGTAATAAAATTAAATTAAATATAAAATAAAATAAAATGTAATAAAATAAAATAAATGAAATGTAATAAAATAAAATAAAATAAAATAAAATAAATGTAATCAAATAAAATTAAATATAAAATTAAATAAAATGTAATAAAATTAAATGTAATAAAATAAAATTAAACATAAAATTAAATAAAATGTAATAAAATAAAATACCCATGTTGTCTCAGTAAAACTCTGGAAGTTCTGAAAGCAGCTCAGAGTGACTGAATACAGGCTTCATTATGAGCTCATGCAAATCACTAACATGCAATTTCTGTCTAACGTGTTTTATGTGTATGTGTGTATGTTATATATGTGTGTATGTTTGTGTGTTGTTTTATCTATATGTGTTTTTCTGTCTGTTAGGTGTGTTTTGTGTGTTTAATATATCTGTGTGTGAAATGTGTATGTGTGCTTTTGTCTCTATCAGTGTATGTGTGTGTGTGTGTGTGTGTGTGTGTTTGTCTCACTTTGTGCATGTGTGTTTCTGACTTGTTTTTACCTCTGTATAACTGTAGAATTAAGATTTAAAGGAGCTACACAAAAAACATGTATTATTATTTGTATTATTATTATTATCCTCATCACAGAAGAAACACAAAAGCTTTTTAATGTTTTTTCAAGAACAAAAGGCAGTGGATTATTGCTCTAAACATTTGTTCAGATCTGTCTCTCAAACGTGACGCCTATGTTTCAGAGAACACAGCTTTAATCCTGCGCCGTTTATTATTTCATTAATGCATCAGGCAATTGAATAAATGACAGTGTTGACGAGGGTTTATTTCTGCAGAAGCAGGACGAATGAAGACGAGATCAGAAGTGAATAAAACACGGCAGGAAAAAACCGCTCACAATCTGTTTGCATTTCTGACGGAAACCAAAAATTGAATTTCCCCTTAATACTGAGATTATACAAACATGAGAGAAACTGTGAATAAATATTCCAAATGGAAATGGATTTCGCATTCAACATATGTATTATCTGTATTTTTTATTTATTAATACAAACAGCAGAGAGAGAGAGAGAGAGAGAGAGAGAGAGAGAGAGAGGGGGGGGGGGGGGGGAGAGTATTTATCTTTTTTTACAATAAAGGAATAAATGCAATGATTTACATTACATTAACAGGCCTACCTGAATCAAAACAAAACTCTTTCAACTGCATTATTCTGTGTTGCGAAGGTGGAGCATCAAAATAAAATAGTTCATTTTTATCGGTTTCAGAAAAATTAAACAATAACAAAGCTGCAAAACAAGATAGAAAATCATCCAACATGTGAAACTAACCATAGAAAAGTAAAAGCATGATTGATTGATTGAATAAATGCATGATAAATAGATAAATAAATAAATAAATAAATAAAAAGACACATAGACAGATACATGAAAAAAAAAATTAAATAAATAAATAAATAACTGAATCGACAGATGCATAGATAGTCAAATAAACCAATAAAAACTTAAATAAATAAACAAAAATGATGAGTAAATTAATAAACGAATGAATAAAAAAATAAACAAATTAAGGATAAAATGATCGAGACAAATAAAAAAATTAATAAAAATTTAAAATAAATAAATAAACAAACAAGCAAAAAAATTAATTAATACATAAATAAAATAAAATTATACATATATAAATGAATAAAAAATAACTGAATCAACAGAAAAAAGAAGTCAAATAAACCAATACAAATTTTAAATAAATAAACAAAAATTAATGAATAAATAAATAAATAAAAATAAGGGAATAAATGAATGATAAAATGATTGATAGATAGACATAATCAGATAAATAAATAAATAAATAAATACATAAAATAAAATAAAATTATACATATATAAATTTAAAAAATGTAAAATAAATAAATTGACAGATGTACAGATAAAAAAGCCAAATATAAATAAGTCAATTTTAAATAAATAAACAAAAATTATGCGTAATGAAATGAATGAATGAATGATCAAAGACAGACAAAGATCAATAAATAAATAATTAAAAAGATATGTAGGCTCGATATATAAAGATAATAAACAAACACAATAAATAAAAAATAAAATAAATAATATAAATATAAAATGACAAATAAACAAACGTAAATAAAATAAAATGATACATGAACAGAAAATAATAAAAAATAAAAATAAATAGAAAATTTAATTATAAACACATTAATAAAACAATAAAAACAAATAAAATATATAAATAAATAAAATTATAGACAGATAAATACACAAAATGATGATTAAATTAAATAAATGATACATAAAAAATAAATAAAAATATTAATAAATAAATAAATAAAAAATAACTAGTGATAAGCAGATTTTAAAAATCACAAATAAACAAACAAAAATAAATAAATAAATAAATAAAATAACAGACAGATAAATAAACAAATGATGATAAACAAATAAATGATGATTAAATACAAAAATAAATAAATAAATAAAAATAATAAATAAATAAAAATAAATGAAATTATACAGATTTATAATATAAAAAAAAATCACAAATAAACAAATAAAAATATAAATAAATAAAAGGACAAACAGGTAAACAAACAAAAAATTATGAATAAAAAATTGTTAATTAATTAATAAAATGATGCACAATACAAATGAATAAAAAGTATAAATACATAAAAAATTATAAATAAATATTAAATAACTAAAATGATAAACACATATAAAATAAAATAAATAAATAAATAAAATCAATCAATCAATCAATCAATCAATCAATCAATCAATCAATTAATCAAACCAACAAACAAACAAACAAACAAACTCCTATACTCAGTACTTCTAATGGTTTTGGTAACACTTTAGAAGTGCATAACTACATTTCCCTTACATTAAAAATGAGGGTTATTGTAAAATCATATCACAGCAGTGGTTTATTGTCAGCTAGGACAGATTTATCTCCCCGCATCAAGAAAGCATTTAGTTTTCCAGCAAACAACTGTTTCAGGAATCAAAACAAAAGGCGGAGCGCAGGAAAAGCAGACAGAAGGAGATCATGCAGTCGTTTATTTCCGCTCAAACACCGCCTTATTCACAGATATATTAATACGCTATTATGCACAATAACAGTTTTATGGATCTTAAACGGCCATCATTTACAAACAGAGTGCGCCGTTTCCCATGGAAGGGGAGTTTTATCCTCATTTAATGCACGTTTGAGCTGGAGATGTGTTATTGATGGAGATGCAGGACACATTAAAGCTTTAATGATCAATCAAACACACGACTCCACTCATCTCTGCATGCTCTCAAACTCACTCTCTCACAGCAACAGCAAACGTACTCATTTTCCTAAAATAAAAGATGCAGGAGCAAATCTGGATACATTATGGACAAAATCGATTCAATAATTTGCATATTTGCATTGAATATGCATAAGCAGAAAGCAAGTATCAAGCATTGTATATGCTTAACTTGAAAAATGGCAGAATCTAGTAAAAGAAATATAAAAAAATGTTGTCAATTCATAATTTTAAGCCTTGACAATAGAATGAAACCCTGCTAAGAAATTAAGAGTTCAGATGCAAAAGCCGCTGAACGCCACTTCTGCCAAAAATGAGCTAATGGCATTAAGCGAATGCTTCAGGCACGTATTAAAAACTTAATATTAAAAAAACGTAAAAGAAAACAAATATTTTTGCTTCAAATCATCCACATCGCAGCATCAGCGCATTCAGAAATAACAGTTTGTTGGCAAAAGCCTCTAAACGCCACTTGCCTTTGACAGCAAAAGCCGCTATATCCCGAGAACCAATCAGAAGGTGCGAATCGAATCATATGTTTTCAATGTAGCAGCGCGCTGATCCGCCGGCGTTTATGAAGAGACTTCTGTTTGACGGAGTTTGATGAACTGGATGAGCCAGCCTGATCTCACGAGGAAACGTAAGTATATTACGTTTTGTCAATTTAGTGGCTAATTCGTACGAATTTGTATGAGTTTAGTCGTACGAAAATGTACGATTTTAAAAAGAAGGCGTGGCACCCAACCCCACCCCTAAACGCAACCGCCATTGGGTGATGAGCAAATCGTACTAAATAGTACGAATTAGATCATACGATTTCATACGAATTAGCCACTAAATCAAAAAGTTACGAATTGACGTGAGATTGCGTTGGATGAGCCTGTCCGACTGTCAGTGAATGGCAAATGAAATCGTCCCTTAGTCGGAAGTGAATAATGCATTCATAACGTGTTTTTGTGCAGTGACGCTACTTTGAATGAGTCGAATTTACTATACATTAAACGGCAACTCCATTTCACGAAAGACGAAGTTAAAATGTTTTGATCTCGAACAAAAGCGTGAGCAGTGCACAAGGGTTAAAATTGAATAAATTGAGCTTTAAGTTTTAGTTTGGTCTCATTTCACTATTTTGTCTTGTTTAATATCACATTTGTCAAAGGAATAAACGTTTTGTTAATTTGTTTTTATTTGTTCGCACTTGTTTTCATGTGCTTCAGCCGGACTGTGGCACGTGTTCAGCAGTCAGTGTTCCTACACACACATACATCACACACCGCGGACAGCTTTCCTATTTGTTTACGTTAAATCAAACCAATCAAATCTTGCTGCACGTTTGCCGTAATCCATTCGGCCCCGTGACAAACTCCCGCATCATTTCTCAGGCGCTCTCTTTTGGTTACGTCTGCAGGTAAAACAAGCCAGAGCGTTGTCAGAGCGGAGAAATATCCATTCCCCTAAAACAATAGCGCTCCATTGGCATCCGTCCCACTGTAATTACTTCATTAGCTAATTTCTCTGAGCCGAGACGACACGTGTGATGGAGGAATCAACAGATAAACGCACGCTGTCGGATCAATTAGCACAATGAAAACGCCATGGATTTTGCATTACTGCTCCAGCACTCTCTCTTGCTTTACTTAATGTTTGGCGGCCTGATATTCTCAGCACTGCCTGATGGGATAGTGAAGGATCGATGGGCAAGGAAGAGGATTCGCCGGCATCTCAGAGAAGACTCAATCAAGCCATGCCAATAAATGCACATTACACACACACACACACACACACACACACACATAGAAGGCTCTAGTGCAGCCACTTCAGAAATGTACAAGATGTCCTACTCAAGACGCTTCAAAGATATCCTTGTGTTGTTTTTCTATCATTTCAATTCAGATGTACAGTTAAAAATTAGACAAAAAAGACAAAAAACCTAAGCAAACCAAAAGAAAAGACACTTAGCAAAATGTTCATTTCTTTCGCAAAATGTAAAATTAGACAAAACAAAAGTCAAAAATAGTACAAACGAGACCAAACTAAACAAACTTTAAGTTTAATTTGTTTAGTTTTAACGTAACCAGACTAAACAATTCAATAAAAAATGCAAAGACAAACCTAAGCAAAACAAAAATACAGTATTTACAGTTTAAAAAGTAATCCGTCAATACAAATACAATTAAATTATAAAACTTAACTAAACACACGGCGCAATAGCCTAGTGGTAAGCGCGCTGACATATGGTGCAGTAGCACTTCAGGGTGTCCAGAGTTTGAATCCCGGCTCGAGGACATTTCCTGTCCCTACCCCCTCTCTCTTTCCCACTTCACTTCCTGTCTGAAATACTGTCCTATCCTCTTAATAAAGGGAAAAAGGCCAAAAATAAATCTTTAAAAAAAAAAAAAAAAACTTTACTAACAATAGATTAATACAATTCATGTTTATATTATTTAGAATTAAAATAAAAAGCTGCACATTTGTGACTATAGGACTGGATTATTATAGATTTCTCTTACCAAACAATGACTACGTTTACATGGACACCAATATTTCAATTTTAATGCGATTAAGACAATAGTCTGATTAAGAGTCGACCGTGTAAACAGCAATTTTTGATTAACTTAATTAGATTAAGGTCATAATCGAACTAAAGAGAAATCAAATTAGGACATGTGGAGTTTGCCGATCTTAATCGTATTATTGAAGTGCAGTACAGGCATGTAAACGTCTTAATCCAACTATTACCATCATGTAGGTCTTTTCGCCACATTTTGCGACAGGATAGTCCACACACACCCACACACACACCCACACGGCTGTTTGACACTATTTGAACCTACCCAGTCAGTGCAGACCACAGACACCTGCATCGTGAAATGCGGAGGTTTTTTTCTTCCATTCAGCATGCGGCATGAACTTCCATTAAAACAACTCTTCCAGCAGTTTATAGTTTATAGCATCCAATATCTCGTTTGTCACGGAGGGCGTGCATGAATGTTCGTGAATGAAAGTGAAAGTGCCAAACTGCAGTTAAAGTCGACAAATTAAAAATGAAACACACAAAATTACATGAAACTCCGGAGGAAATGCTGATAGTGCGGTGATGCAATGACGCTAATCGAATTATGTGCTGTAACATGTAAAACGCGATCATGAAAGGAACATTTAAAAAGCAACTCATGTAAACACCTTAGTCTTATTAATCTCTTAATTAGATTAAAGCAAATAATTCGATTACTGATGTCCATGTAAACGCAGTCAATGTTTATTTGTGAAAAACAATTATATTTACTCTAAATAATGAACACGAACCAAATAAACTTAAAATTTTTTAACAGATTTAAAGTAACAGACACCTCAAGGAAAGAAAATAGCAATCTTTACTTTACAGAAAGCTCCAGATTATGGTGTTAGGTTTATATTTGTGACTATACCGGATTATTACACCTCCAGAACTTTTACAGAAAGCTCCAGATTACAGCATTTGTGACTATACTGGGTTATTGTAGATTTCTCTTACCAAATACCAAATACCATCATCTCTTACCCATATCAAATCAATGTTTATTTAGGAAAAAATGTCAAATTTGCTCTAAATAATGTACACAAAACAGATTTAAAGTAACAGACACATCGAGGGGAATAAAAACAGCAATCTTTACTTTACAGAAAGCTCCACATTATGGTGTTAGGTTTACATTTGTGACTATACTGGATTATTACACCTCCAGAACTTTTACAGAAAGCTCCAGTTTACAGCATTTGTGACTATACTGGGTTATTGTAGATTTCTCTTAACAAATACCAATTATCATCATCTCTTACCAATATCAAATCAAAAAAATGTCACATTTGCTCTAAATAATGTGCACAATCCAAATATACTTCAATTTCAAACAGATTTAAAGTAACAGACACACTGGGGGGGGGGTGAAAATAGCAATCTTTACTTTACAGAAAGGTCCATATTATGACGTTAGGTGTACATGTGTGACTATACTGGATTATTATAGATTTCTCCTACCAAATACCAATTACCATCCTCTCTTACCAATGCCAAATGAACGTTTATTTGGGGAAAAAAAATAACATTTGCTCTAAATCATGTACACAAACTAAATATACTTCAATTTCAAACCAATTTAAAGTAACAGGCACATCGGGGGGAATAAAAATAGCAATCTTTACTTTACAGAAAGCTCCATATGATGGTGTTAGGTTTATATTTGTGACTATACTGGATTATTATAGATTTCTCCTACCAAATACCAATTACCATCATCTCTTACCAAATATCAATTACCATCATCTCTTACCAAATACCAAATCAATGTTTATTTGGGAAAAATGTCATATTTGCTCTAAATAACATAAACAAAACAGATTTGAAGTAACAGACACACCAGGGGGGAATAAAAAATCTTTACTTTACAGAAAGCTCCAGATCATGGTGTTAGGTTTATATTTGTGACTATACTGGATTATTGTAGATTTGTTTTACCAAATACCAATTACCATCCTCTCTTACTAATGCCAAATCAATGTTTATTTGGGAAAGAAATGTCACATTTGCTCTAAATAATGTACACAAACCAAATATAATTCAATTTCAAACAGATTTAAAGTAACAGGCACATCGGGGGGAAAGAAAATAGCAATCTTTACTTTACAGAAAGCTCCAGATTACGACATTAGGTTTACATTTGTGACTATACTGGATCAATATAGATTTCTCTTAACAAATACCAATTATCATCATCTCTTACCAAATACCAAATCAATGTTTATTTAGAAAAAAATGTCATATTTGCTCTAAATAACATAAACAAAACAGATTTGAAGTAACAGACACACCAGGGGGGAATAAAAATAATAGTAATCTTTACAGAAAGCTTCAGATCATGGTGTTAGGTTTATATTTGTGACTATACTGGATTATTGTAGATTTGTTTTACCAAATAACAATTACCATCATCTCTTACCAATGCCAAATCAATGTTTATTTGGGGGAAAAAATCACATTTGCTCTAAATCATGTGCACAATCCAAATATACTTCAATTTCAAACAGATTTAAAGTAACAGGCACATCGGGGGGAAAGAAAATAGCAATCTTTACTTTACAGAAAGCTCCAGATCACGGTGTTAGGTTTACATGTGTGACTATACTGCATCATTATAGATTTCTCCTACCAAATAACAATTACTATCATCTCTTACCAATTCCAAATCAATGTTTATTTGGGAAAAATGTCATATTTGCTCTAAATAATGTACACAAAACAAATATACTTCAATTTCAAACAGATTTAAAGTATCAGACACACTGGGAAATAAAAAAAGCAATCTTTACTTTACAGAAAGCTCCAGATCATGGCATTAGGTTTATATTTCTGAATATACTGGATTATTGTAGATTTTTCATAACAAATACCAATTACCATCATCCTTAGCAATACCAAATCAATGTTTATTTGTGAAAAAAAAATCTAATATTTAGTCTAAATAATGTGCACAAAACCGATTTAAAGTAAGAGACACACTGTGGGAAATATAAAACAGCAAGCCTGTGGTTATAGACGAGCCATAAACAAAAAATAAATCAAACGCAGAAGAGCAGAGCGACGTGAGTGTATGGAGTCACATCCTCCTCCGAGCAGTGCTTTTAAAGTCATGTTACATTTGAAAAGAGCGCAGGTCATCACTGGCGTGGCTTCCTCCCCCTAAGAGAATGCTTTTACATTACAATGAGCTTGACATGTTATAGAGAGCGGATCCATTATCGTGCGTACCTGTGTGGGGAGTGTATGTCAATGGCTCACGGATCACGATGATAATGCATGTTTATGACGGTCTCTGGTCTCGTACCCACACGCCGCTATAGTGCTTTATGGAATAAAAGCAGCCATGAAAGCGCTACTAGTATTAGCGGGGCACTTTTACTGTAAATAAAGAGAGATTATGTGCGTATGTACATCTTGCAGGCACTCTCTGCAACACTCAGCACATGCCGGCGCGTAAACTTTTTTTCTCAAGCACTCCTTTTAACTGCACTGTCCTGCTTACTCACGAAACAATCTATCACGCCTGTAATTAGCACAATGGAGAGCCGCTGATTCACTGCTAACAACATTTATTACATAATTAAATTTATTTCCTTGGCAGAAGGCACTTTACAAAGAAACAATTACTTCAGCGTGTAACTAACTAAGAATACAAATCGAGTGCTGAGACAAAACCACAGAGTGCTAATAAGAAAGCAGGCTAGCGATGTAATTGTAGTTCTGTCAATAGAATTAAGGTAGTGTTTTGGTTAGAAGACGTCTGGATATATTGGGAAGAGGAGGGGGGCCCGGTACTGAAACCCTGAGGTACCCCGGTTACTTAGCTAATTTTAATTTAGAAACCTGTTCTTGGCAAGATTCACTGAGGGAAGTTCCCACGAGATGCATTAAGTCTCAAATCAGGATAGTGCAGTTCTGACAATGCCTCGTGTCAATAAAGACCCAACAAAATCAAAAACCTTCCAGCTTTTTTTGCTTTTAGCTGCATTTGTTTTAGATTTGTTTTGTTTAAAATGATAGATTGATTTTAGTTTTAGGATATACACCATTTTGGGGGAGGTAAACAATAACATTAGTCCTAACGTATTTCCTGTTTTACATTTTTCATTTCCATACTTTCCAAAAGGTCCACATAATGATAAATAATGTTATGATCGCTGTTTGAATGTTAAGTCAGGATTGAATTGCCTCTTGTATAAGTTTGACAACAAGCAGGAAATGTTCATGGGCCAATGATGTCGCCATATTGAAACAGTCAATATTAATAAGAGAAAGGAACCCAGTACTGAACTCTGAGGTACCCCAATGTTTAGATGCTGTAAATAGCTGAAGTCTTGTCAACACTTGGTATTTTGAGATAAGAAAAGGACCAAGTACCAAACCTTGGTGTACCCCAATAGATCAGTAATGTGAGATTATCTAAGATATCTATCTAAGATTTATTGAGTTTTGTTGGAAGAGTTCCTGGTCTTTGAAATGCTTTATATAATGACAAGAGAAAGGGGTCTAGTACCAAAAACTGGGGTGCCTCATTGGTTAACTGATGTTGTTTAGACCCCAATCTTGCACAAATTTCATTTTGAGACGTGAAAAGGACCAAGTACCAAACCTTGGGGTACCCCAATAGATTAGTGATGTGATTTAAACACCTTTTCACTACAAGATTTATTGTTGGAAGAGTTCCTGGTCTTTCAAATGCTGTATATATTGAGTAGAGAAGAAGGTCTAGTACCAAACCTTGGGGTGCCTCATTGGTTAACTGATGTTATTAAGACCCCAATCTTGCACAAATCTCATTTAGAGATTAGAAAAGGACCAAGTACCAAACTTTGGGGTACCCCAACAGATCAGTGATGGGATTTAAACACCTTTTCACTACACGATTTATTGAGTTTCTGATGCAGAGAGTTCTGAGAATGAAAATACTGGGAAGAAAAGGGGGGTCTAGTACCAAACCCTGGGGTACCCCATTGGTTAACTGATGTTATTTAGACACCCATCTTCTACAAATCTCATTGGAGATAATAGGATTTAAATCAAAAAAGTTTATTTCTTACAGTATGATGCCTACAAAATAGTGGATTTTAGCCTTAAAGCTTAGCAGTTAGATTTGACCTCATCAATATATAATAATAATATAAGAATCATTTTCAAAACTATATCTTTATCGTTAGTCTCAATCCCTTTTGTCTTAACAGTGTGGGATATATTAATAAGAGAAAGGGGCCCAGTACTGAACCCTGAGGTACCCCAATGTTCAGATGATGTGATTAGATGATTAGCTAGTAAACTGAGGTCTCTGCAATGATGGTTATTTTGAGATGAGAAAAGGATCAAGTACCAAACCTTGAGGTACCTCAATCACTACAAGATTTAATGAGTTGGATTTCTGGGTCTGTATATACTGAGAAATGAAGGGGGACTAGTATCAAACCCTGGGGTACCCCATTGGTTGATGTTATTTAGATTAACACCCATCACAAATCTCACTGGAGATAATACGACTTAAATCAGAAAAGTAAATTTTTTATGATGCCCTCAAAATTGTGGATTTCAGCCTTAAAACTTCTCAGTTAGATTTGACCTCATCAGTATGATGAGTACATTTGATATGGCTATTCTTTCAAGTTTAGAATGATTTTCAAAACTATATCTTTATTATTTTCATTATAGTTCCATGGTGTGAATAGGTCATAACAAACAGCAAGAACTAAATCATGGTCTTGCTAGAGCGTGACGTAAATGCAACCCAGGCTCATTGAGGATACATCCCCTGGTCTGCATTTCTGAGAACAGCCAAGTACATAACCGGAGGTGCGTCTGCTGGCAGTATTTGTTTTTGCAGGCCGCTGTGTGTATGCTTTTTGATGATCTCAAATTTCGCTAGCGAGTCCTCTTCTCACCAGAGGGCGCAATATACACTTCAGCCGACCAGGCCAGCTTGCTATCGACTGACCCACCCACCTTCTTCCCTAAACCCAACCCATAGTGTTTTCAAAAGCTGTCTCGGCTGCGTGATTTTTACCAATTATATTATTTTTCAATTCTAGTTTTGTTTTTTTCGTTCGTTTCCATTAACTATAATAACCTTGTGCCACAGCGGAATGAACCGCCAACTATTCCAGCATATGTTTTACGCAGCAGATGCCCTCCCAGCCGCAACCCAGTACTGAGAAACACCCAAACACACTCATTCACACACACACACACTCATTCACTACAGCCAAATTAGTTCATCAATTCTCCAATAGCGCATGTGTTTGGACTGTGGGGGAAACCGGAGCACCCGGAGGAAACCCACGTCACCCCAACCAATAGTGTTTTTTTTTTTAAGCTGTTGCGGCCGCGTGATTTTTACCATGTCGTTTTTAGCCTGTTGTTTGGTTATTTATTTTTTGCTTTACGTGGTTTCTGGAATCGTTCTTGGACGAACTTGAAACTTGTCGGTCAACTCTGCTTTGCGTCCCAAGTCTACTGACGTACGCGACGAGCTACTGGGCAAACTAGTAACACCAGAAAAGCTGTCCATACGGAAGTGGTCAGCTGGTAGCATGAAAAGGAAAAAAAAAAAGCTCCTTAGTGTTCATTTAAAAGATGCAATGCAGCCAGACTTACCTCTAGCTACATAATTCGAGCTCTACAGAATTGTAGACAGGGGTACGTATGAGCCTGTGTTGTGTAAACGTAAAAGCAATTGCAATTTTTAAAACCATCTGTAATGCTCCACCCAGACTTTCTTGTTTCAATCACTATTTAAAACCGCATTCATCAAACCACTTCATAGGGTCTTAAAGAAAATGTTAAGAGATGCTTTAATATATCAAACATGAAAGTGGGAGGGAGGCAAAAAAAATCAAAGCCACGAATTTCCATGCAAAATTTAATTAATGCCCCAGTTTCTTTGGATTGTCCTTCCTTAACGCCGGCTTTCAAGCTCAGGGATCTTGACCTGGGTAATTGCCTTTTAGTTTCGAGAAAAAGGCAGTCAAGCTACACCGGCCTACCACTCGCCATCTGGGGAAAACTTCACTCCTAACAACATCTACACAAATTACCCTCGGCTGCGGAGTCACATAAGAGATGGTAAAACACGGGAGTTAATTGTTTAAGGTTTACACGTTATATGGTCCAGCTGGCAGGCATCAAATGAAGTCTGCTTGAGCATATGTGTGTTGTGTGTGTGGTGCATAATCTCCAGCAAACATCCAGTGTTGTTGCTACTGTTCAGCGTCCAGCATTAGACAGCTAATTGCCCCTCCTGGTCTTTGGGAGACCCTCATAGTCAGTGTCGGGTCTTGCAGGGCCTAATTGACCCTCTTGGTACCATGAAGGAGCGTTAATGAACAGAGGGGGTGAATAAGAGAGAGATGATTAATAGACTGGGGTTAGGAGACGACCACAGCCCGGAGGAGACCCTGATTTCAGCGCTGATCGCGGATAACAGAAAAGCCTGGACACTGAAAATGATGGAGCTCCAGGAGCGCTGAGAGGCCCGGAGTGGTCAAGTTGGGTTAGAGGTCAAAGGTGAGGAGTGAAAGGTTGAAGTTTAAGGGTCTGGCTCCAGGATCAAGCGCAGGTGGACGCACACTGGAGATGAGCAGATATGATTGTTAACTGATGCAATCAATCATAATGAGGAAAAGGGTTCAGCCTCATGGAAATCACTGAAATATGGTGATTAATGTGAGATAGAACTGAAATACAATGATAAAAGAGTTATTTTCTGTATATTAATTGGTTGGCATGGTGGCTCAGTGGTTAGCACTGTCGCCTCACAGCAAGAAGGTTGCTGGTTCGAGTCCCGGCTGGGTCAGTTGGTGTTTATGTGTGGAGTTTGCATGTTCTCCCCGTGTTGGTGTGTGTTTTCCTCCTGGGTGCTCCGGTTTCCCCCACAGTCCAAACACTATCGCTATAGGGGAATTGATCAACTAAACTGGCCGTAGTGTTTAAGTGTGTGTGAATTGGTGTTTATCAGTACTGGGTTGCAGCGAAAGGGCATCCACTGTGCTAAAACATATGCTGGAATAGTTGGCGGTTCATTCCAGTGTGGCGAATGAAGGGACTAAGCCAAAGGAAAATGAATGAATGAATGTATTTTAATTAATTTAATTTTTGTGTTGTGTGTTGTGTGATGTGATGTATTTCCTTTGTGCTGAATTCTGTTTGCCTCTTCTTTTTTTCTGTTTTACCTGTTTATTTCTTAAATTTTTCTCTTGTTGACCATTTTGTTTGGTATTTTTCATGGTCGTGCTTGTTTTATTTTTGTGTGCTGGGTTTTGTTTTATTTAGTTATGCATTACTTTTACGTTACTTAACTTTTTTTTATGCTAAATTTTTAGTTTTGCTCTTTTTTGCTGTCTGTTTTTGGTTTTCCTTTATTTGTGTTGTACTTATAAAAAGCTTGCATTGCTTTAAATAAGTCTCTGCAATGTTGGACACAATGTTGAAGAAGAGGAGGAGGCCCAGTACTGAACCCTGAGGTACACCTTAGGTAGTCAGTTAAGCTGATGTGATTAGAAACCTTTTCTCTGAACAATTCACGTCACTTTATTATAAATTAAAAATGTGCTGAAACACACAAAAAATGCTTTGTTTGGTCTTTTTTATAGTTTTACTTGTTATTATTTAAGCGGTAAACTTTTTTGTGTTAATTCGTTCAAGCTAGTTTTTTGTTTTGCTCTATTTCTATCTATTATGCTTTTCGACACAGAATGCCAGCAAATACCAGACATATAGACACGAGAAGCGGACCCAGTATTGAACCCTGAGGTACACCTTAGTCCAGGGGTGGGCAAACTCGATCCTGGAGGGCCGGTGTCCTGCATAGTTTAGCTCCAACTCTAATCAAACACACCCGAACATGCTAACCAGTGCCCTAAGATCACTAATTATCTATAAGCAGGTGTGGTTTGATCAGAGTTGGAGCTAAACTGTGCAGGACACCGGCCCTCCAGGACCGAGTTTGCCCATCCCTGCCTTAGTCAGTTAAGCTGATGTGATTTAGAAACCTTTGCTCTGCACGATTCAAACTGCTTTTTTACAAATAAAAAATGTGCTGAAACATACAGAAAAAGCCACCTAAAAAGCAGATATTTCTGTTGATATTTACTCAGAGGGCGACACGGTGCCTCAATGGTTAGTACTGTGGCCACACAGCAAGAAGGTCGCTGGTTTGAGTCCCAGCTGGGTCAGTTGGCGTTTCTTTATGGAGTTCCAGTTTCCCCCACAGTCCAAACACACCCTTGATGAATAAAGGGACTAAGCCAAAGGAAAATGAATGAATGAATGAATATTTACTCAGAATTCAATCCTAAATATCAGCCCATTTATCAGTCACACACACACGCAGGATGACAGTACGCAGTGAATTCATCAGCGCGCTCCTAAAAGTGGTGTATTGGTGGGTTTCATCCGTCTGCGCCGGAGGTGAGGAGTGTTGATGAAACACTTCCAGGGCTCCTCTCCCGATTCCCGGGCCCTTCACAGGGGGAGGGCCTCATTTTTCATGCAAACTGTAATTTAGTAAGACTGAATATTGATTGAGCGCTCCATGTCTCCCAAACAATGCCACTTCAATCAGGGCTCTTGGAGGCTGCCCAGCCGGCTGCCAATAGCCGCACAGACTGATTTAAGAGATGGATAAAAAGCGGATACGTCGAAGGGCCGCACCATGACTAATGGGACCCCTCTGTACAGCCGCAGACTATGCATCATGATTTAACCAAAAGCTCTGATGAACAGATTAGGACGGGGAGGAAACACCGGCCGGCCACCAGGAATTTCAATACAGCGTTTGTGTGGAACTTTTTTTTTTTGCTTTGTTGATGCATATTAGTCAGAGAGTTACAGTATCAAATATAAAGAATCACAAGACACCAGCTGTTCCAGTCTATCAGCAGAAAACAAAATGAGTTCAGATGTTCCTCCTCTCTGAATCAAACTGTACAATTATACACTCACCGGCCACTTTATTAGGTACACCTTATTAGCCTTCAGAACTGCCTTAGTCTTGCTTTTGTTTGTTTGATCTGTTTCAATGTTTGTTTATTTGTTTTCTGATTTACCTATTTCAGTGTTTGTTTTTGTTTGTTTGATCTGTTTCAGTGTTTGTTTGTTTGCTTGTTTTGTTTGTTTGATCTATTTCAGTGTTTGTTTTCTGATTGATCTATTTCAGAGTTTGTTGTTTTTGTTTGTTTGATCTATTTCAGTGTTTGTTTGTTTGTTTTCTGATTTACCTATTTCAGTGTTTGTTTGTTTGTTTTCTGATTTACCTATTTCAGTGTTTGTTTGTTTGCTTGTTTTTGTTTGTTTGATCAATTTCAGTGTTTGTTTGTTTGTTTTCTGATTTACCTATTTCAGTGTTTGTTTGTTTGTTTCTGATTTGTTTGTTTGATCAATTTCAGTGTGTTTGTTTGTTTTCTGATTTACCTATTTCAGTGTTTGTTTGTTTGTTTCTGATTTACCTATTTCAGTGTTTGTTTGTTTGTTTTCTGATTTACCTATTTCAGTGTTTGTTTGTTTTCTGATTTACCTATTTCAGTGTTTGTTTGTTTGCTTGTTTTTGTTTGTTTGATCAATTTCAGTGTTTGTTTGTTTGTTTTCTGATTTACCTATTTCAGTGTTTGTTTGTTTTCTGATTTACCTATTCATGGTTTTCTGATTGTTGCTTGTTTTTGTTTTTGTTTGATCTATTTCAGTGTTTTGTTTGTTTTCTGATTGATTTTAATTCAGTGTTTGTTTGCTTGCTTTTGTTTGTTTGATCTATTTCAGTGTTTGTTTGTTTTCTGTTTAATTATTTCTGTTGTTTTTTTGTTTTTGTTCTTTAAATCACAGTTTGTTTGTTTGTTTGTTTGTTTGTTTGTTTGTTTGTTTATTTGTTTGTTTGATCTATTTCAGTGTTTGTTTGTTTTCTTATGTTTAATCTTTATTTCAGCGTTTGTTTTTTTGTTTGATCTTTATTTCTGTTTGTTTTCTTGTGTTTGTTCTTCATTTAAGTGTACTTTTGTTTATTCTTTATTTCAGTGTTGTTTTTATTTCAGCATGTGTTAGTTTTCTGTTGTTTGTTCTTTATATAAGTGTTTTGTTTTTCGTTTGTTTGATCTTTATTCAGTGTTTGTTTGTTTGCTTGATTTCATTTATTTGATCTATTTCAGTGTTTGGTTTTTGTTTGATCTATTTCAGTGTTTGTTTGTTTTCTTATGTTTAATCTTTATTCAGCATTAGCTTGTTTTTTATTTTAGTGTTTGTTTGTTTTCGTTTGTTTGATCTTTATTTCAGTGCTTGCTGTGTTTGTTCTTTCTTATGTATAATGTTTATTTCAGCATTTGTTTGCTTTTTATTTGAGTGTCTGTTTGTTTGTTTTTCTTTTGTTTGTTCTATTTTAGTGTTTGTTTTCTTTTGCTTAATCTTTATTTCTGTGTTTGTTCTTTATATCTTTGTTTGTTTGTTTTTGTTTTTTGTGTTAATGAGCAGTAGGACAGGTGTACCTAATAAAGTGGCCGGTGAGTGTTTATTTAAACAATAGAGCATTTAATAAGAAAGTTGAAGCCTGTTGTGTGACAGCACTTTTGATTTTGTTTGTGTGTGCGTGTGTATTAAAGTGTTTCCTCATTAGCTTCCACACACATCACGGTGAGATCGTGACACACCGCCCAAGGACACAAACGCGCACACACACACACACACACACACACACACAAACACATACACGCATCATTTGAATTCCAGTGTGTTCTGCGATCAGACATGTCCAATATCAACACCTAAACAATGGCCTTTAGATGGAGCCTTAATCCGTATAAAACTGCACTTGTCATAAACACATCTGAGATTTATGCACGTCCCCATATAATCATATAATAATCATAAAGCGCCTCTTGACTGATCTCATTTCCCTGCGTCTGTTCAGGTCATGATGGAGATTAAACACACATTCAGAAGGACTAATGGACACTTTAGTTTGTTTTTCTAACCAAAATAACAGTGTATTTACTTTTGTTTATCTTTAATTTTCATTTTCTTTGCCTTTTGTTCGTTTTTCCTTTCAGAGTTGGTTCTTTATTTTATCTGTGCTTTCTGCTATTGCTAGAATTAATTATTGTGTTTTTTTATTCTGTTTCATGATTATATTAATAACTTAATGTAAATATAGTACATTAGTTTGTATCATTGTATAATTACACTTTATAACCAGAATGCTATTTCAAGAGAGTGCCTTCTGTTCGTTCATTGCTTGCTTTTGTTTGTTCTTCAGCGTTTGTTTGTTTTGTTTGTTCTTCAATGTTTGTTTGCTTTTTATTTCAAGGTTTGTTTGTTTTCTTTTGTTTGATTCTTAACTGTTTTGTTTGCTTTTGTTTGTTCTTTATTTCACGCGTTTGTTTGCTTTGTTTGTCATTTACTTCAATGTTTGTTTGCTTTTGTTGTTCTTTATTCCAATGTTTGTTTGCTTTTGGTTTGTTCTTTACTTCAATGTTTGTTTGCTTTTTATTTCAAGATTTGTTTGCTTTCTTTTGTTGATCCTTAACTGTTTTGTTTGCTTTTGTTTGTTCTTTACTTCAATGTTTGTTTGCTTTTTATTTCAAGGTTTGTTTGCTTTCTTTGTTTGATCCTTAACTGTTTTGTTTGCTTTTGTTCATTCTTTTTTTCAGTGTTTGTTTTCTTAATAGTTCTTTAAGACAGTGTTTGTTTGTTTGTTTAATTAGTTTTTATCTTTATTTCAATGTTTTTTTTATTTTCTGTTTGTTCTTTGTTTTTATTTCATTGTTTGCTTTTGTTTGATCTTTATACAAGGTTTGTTTTCTTGTTTGTTTGTTCTTATTTCAGTGTTTGTTTGATTTATTATTAGATCATGTCAGCATTGGTTTGCTTTCTTTGTTGTTTCTTTTTCATTTCAAGGTTTGTTTGCTTTTTTGTTTGTGCTTCATTTCACAGCGTTTGCTTGTGTTCAATTCTTTATTTCAGTGTTTGTTTGCTTTATTAATAGTTCTTTATTTCACTGTTTGTTTGAATCTTGTTTGTTTTTTTATTTCAAGATTGTTTGATTTCTTTTGTTTGCCTTTGTTCACTATTTCAGTGTTCATTTTCTGTTTGTTTTTTGTTATTTTCATTTGTTTGTTCTTTATTTTAGCCTTTGCTAGTTTTCTTTTTGTTTGATCTATTTCAGCGTTTGATTGCTTTATTAATAGATCTTTGTCAACATGTGCTTGCTTTCTTTTGTTGATCCTTATATAAGTGTTTGTTTTGTTCTTTGTTTCATTGTTTGTTTGCTTTTTTGTTTGATCTTTATATAAGTGTTTGTTTGATTTATTATTAGTTTATGTCAGTGTTTGTTTGTTTTCTTTTGTTTGTTCTTTACTTCAGAGTTTGTTTGTTTTTCATTTCAAGGTTTTTGTTTGATTTCTTTTGTTTGCCTTTGTTCTCTCGCTTTTCAGTGTTTGTTTGTTTTCTGTTTGTTCTTCATTTTAGCCTTTGTTAGCTTTCTTTTGTTTGATCTTTATACACGTGTTTGTTTTGTTCTTTATTTCAGTGTTTGTTTGATTATATTAGTTCATGTCAGTGTTGTTTGCTTTTCTTTGTTTGTTCTTTATTTCAGTGTTTGTTTTCTGTTTGTTCTTTGTTTTCATTTGTTGATCTATTTCAATGTTTGTTAGCTTTCGTTTGTTTGTTCTTTATTTCAGTGTTTTGCTTTGCTTTTTAGTTTTTGCTTGCTTTTTATTTCAGTGTTTTTTCTATTTCATTTGTTTGATCTATGTCTGCGTTTGTTCTTTATTTCAGTGTTTATTTTCATTTGTTTGTTCTTTATTTCAGTGTTCGTTTGTTTTCATTTGTTAGTTTCTTTATTTCAGCGTTGTTAGCTTTCTTTTGTTCAATCTTCATTTCAGTGTTTAATTGTTTGTTTGTTCTTTATTTCAGTGTTTTTGTTTTTCATCTTGATTTCAGGGTTTGTTTGTTTGTTTATTATTTTAGTGTTGTTGTTCTATTCATTAAATCATGCGTCTAATTTGTCCTTAAATTAATTTCAGATCCGTTCAGGTGTCTTTCAACATCACTGCATGCTTAAATTATCCAGGATTACAGAACTGTAAAGACATGTCAATTGTCCACTTGGTTTTTCACGTTTTAGAGTTGCTCTGTTTGTTGCGGGATGAGCTAAAAGCCCAGCGCCGGCCGTTTTAGGGGAAGCGGTGCTTGTGTATCCATTAAAATGAAGAAGTAGCTCTTAAGGAGAGGCTGTTGAAACACCATTAGGATATAGAGACAAATTGCAGTGAGGCTCCAACTGCAGAGCGACAGTAAATCACAGCGCATTTACACACACACACACACACACACACACACACACACCACACGCACACACACACGCACACACACACACACAACACAACGTCACCCACGCACTCCAAATTAACTCTCAAATTCACATCTGAAATGCAATCAGACACAGAAACGGGAAGCGGTTGTTTTATCGGGGAGCGGGAAGACAGGATTTCTCTTGTTTTGGCTGGATGTTAAGCGATAGACCCGGGGTAACCTTGCGGACGTGGTCGATGCTTTATGTAAAATCACATTGATTAACAGTTGTAATTATTGATTATGTCATGCAGCTAAGACAAAGCTGATGTGTCTAATGGTGCGGCATCCTGGCTGGACCATCACTGACACACACACACACACACACACACACACACACACACACACACACACACACACACACAAACACACAAAGAGAGAGACACACAGACAGACACATATACGCACACACACAGACACATATACAGACACAGACAAACACATACATGCATATATACAAACAACAAACAAACAGACACACACCCAAACACTGACACACACACACACTGACACACATACAGCTACACACACACACACACACACACACACACACACACACACACACACACACACACACACACAAACACAAACACTGACACACACAACACACACACACACACACACAAACACAAACACTGACACACACAGCAACACACACACACACAAACACAAACACTGACACACACAGCAACACACACACACACACACAAACACTGACACACACACAGTGACACACCCACACATACAAACAAACAGACACAGACACAAATACACCTAAACACTGACACACACACACACAAACACTGACACACACAGCAATACACACAAACACAAACACTCACACACACACAGTGACACACACAAACAAACAACACAGACACAACCAAACACACATACATAGACACAGTGACACACCCACACATACAAACAAACAGACACACAATCACTGACGCACACACACACCTAAACACTGACACAAATATAAACACACTGACACACTGACACACACACACAAACAAACAGACACGCACACAAACTCTGACACACACAGTGACACACACCCAAACACTGACACACAAACACACAGACACACACACACACACACACACACAAAAAGAGACACACACAAACACTAACACACACACAGTGACAAACAAAGACTGACACACACAAACACTGATCCACACGACACACCCACACACTGAAACGCACACAAACACTGACACACACACACACACACACAAACGTACATTATTGAAGGCCTGATCGACCACAGCACACTAACCTTAACATATTACTTTAATGTGGAGTTGCTGATCAGAAATGAGACATGTTATAAGACTTTACTGAACACAACGATTCTTGAGCCTCAAACGGACCTTTAAGATTACAAATATCTGACCCTCGTCCATTTCACTGTTTACATTACACTTACACTGCCAAGGCAATGACTGGCGCATTTGTATTGCACTCCTAAAAGCTTCATTATCAGCACCACAACGGACAATGAAACCCATTTCTGTGCGAACTGGCCCAGATCAGTTGAGCAAACGCAACCATTCAGCCCTATAGTGGAGAAGCGGCTTAAGATAAAGTGATTCTTTTAGGAGGAATAGAACCAAACAGGACTCTTAACAGCAGTTATTACAATCATTAGAAAAGTTTCACCTATTTTTCAGGGTCTCCAGCTGACCACTGCTGTCCCGGACGAGCCCCTCTTCCTGCTGTTGACCTCTGACCTCACCAAATATTCCAATTATTGCATGCAAAACATCGCCAACCTCCAAAAAGCAACATATTCCGCCAATGGGGTGAGCTAAATAATCTTATTTCAAAGCAGAAACTAGATTATTTCGCTTACCCCATTGATTATTTTGCTTGTTTTAAGGAAAAACTCGGTAGCACTTTATAATAACTACACACTATGAATAATTTATAAGCATTAGCATCTAGTGAATTCATTATTTGTTAAGCATTAACTCTACATTAATAAGCGTTAGTAAGCAGTTTATAACTGCAGCTACAAATGCTGTATTATGGACTTATAAACCACATTATAATGTGCTAATAATTGTACTTTCATAATTTGTGACTGGTTTGATTTTTCATCACTAAATTAAGTACTGCATTATTTACAAGCCATTTGTATTAAGAGTAGTTGGTGGTTTTTAAGATAATTCAGAATGAGTTAGTAAATGATTAATAAACTATTGAAATCAACCCTATATGTTATTATTCAGGTGTATAGTAATTGTACTATGTATGTTAATAAATGCTTTATTAACTCAACTTCATGCAGTTTTGTGACCTAATCTAAAGTGAGGACTATTTATGCTTTATAAAATCCCTTATAAATTACATTAAAGGCTCGGCTATCAAATGAACAATAATCTTTACAATCTTATCTAAAAAAGTAAAATTACTGTAAAGTTTAAACAGTGCTTTCATAACAGGAGTCAAAATACAACAAAACCTGGATAAAAAACAACAATATAATAATTTAAACAATATAATAAGATGCAATGTTTTAAACTGTACAGTCATTTTATTTTAGATAAGTGCAAGATTTATTTTTTTATTTGATTAGTTTTATCTGTGGATCTTTAAACGAATAGAAATGAATAAAGTAGTTTATGTACTTTTTTCCTGTTTGGAATTTAACTGAGCCTTTAATTGTCATTTATAAGGGATTTATAAAGCATAAATAGTCTCACTTTAGATTAGGTCACACAAAACTGGATGAAGTTGAGTTAATTAAAGCATTTATTAAAACATACAAAGTAAA
>LR812543.1:44092087-44114587 GCA_903798195.1 Danio kyathit
ACAACGAAGACAAAAAGGAACAAAATAGACAAAAAAAGAGAGAAAAAAAGAGAAGACGAAAGAAGAACGAAAAATAAATAAAAAGAAAAACAAGAAAGAAAGAAGAAACACTATTATGAGGATGATGATGAGGATGAGGATGATTATTATTATTATGGTTATGATTATTATTATTATTAATATTGAGCGCTGCATTTTGTTGATGAAATATAGATTTAGCTCAGTTTAATGTCTGAATGTGATTAATTGATCATTTTGTGTCTGCATGTTCAGAGCTGTGAAGCGGCCGTCAGCGTCTCACAGATGAACAACGACATCATCAATGAAGAAACCAACAGTCAGAGAGAGACGCACACACACACACTCAGCTGAACAGGAGTCAACACCACGAGGTACACACACACTTCTGACTTGATGATGACTTCTCTTTAATTCATGATCACAGAGTCCTGCAGAACTGAACACACACACACACACACACACACACATACACAGGCCTGAAGCTGATCACAGGAAGGATTTGTGATTTATGAGGATGCAGAGTTTTACTCTCACTCTCTCTCTGTAAGTGTGTGTGACTCCAGCAGAGCCTACAGGAAGAGCTGCCCATCTGATTTATGCCCACCTGGGCTTTATGAGGTGCGGCACACATACACACACACAATTCACACAACAATACGCACAAACACACACAATCATATACACACTCTCACTATTCACGCACTATACACACACGCATACATAGACACATACACACGTCAAACACACACACACACACAATATACATATATACACACACATATATATATATGCACACAAACATACACAGATACACACACATATACACAAACACACACACACGCATACACAGATAGACACAGACACACACACAAAAACACACAAACATATAATTCACACACCCATAGACAAACACACAGTTGTACACAGCGCCCTCTAGTGGATTTGTCATCAGAAACATGCAACAAAACAAACCCTAAGTAACGTATTAAGACTCAAAACATTGACAGCGCCCTCTAGTGTATTTGTCATCTAAAACCTGCAACACAACATTCCCTAAGTGACATATTTCAAGCTTACAAAAATGTAGACAGCGCCCTCTAGTGGATTTGTCATCTGAAATGCACAAAAATATACCCTAACTTACATATTTCACATTTGCAAAAATGTAGACAGCGCCCTCTAGTGGATTTGTCATCTGAAACATGCGACAAACAAAACAAACCCTAAGTTACATATTACAGATTCACAAAAACATAGACAGTGCCCTCTAGAGGACTTGTCATCAGAAATGTATGACAAAATGAATCCTAAATAACATTACAGATTCAAAATGTAGACAGCGCCCTCTAGTGGATTTGTCATCTGAAATGCACAAAAATATACCCTAACTGAAGTATTTCACATTTGCAAAAATGTTGACAGCGCCCTCTGAAAATAGTGATTCTGTCATCAGAAACATGCGACAAACAAAACAAACCGTAAGTAACGTACTACAGATTCACAAAAACATAGACGGTGCTCTCTAGTGAACTTGTCATGAGACATGTATGACAAAACGAATGCTAATTAACATATTACAGATTCAAAATGTAGACAGCGCCCTCTAGTGGATTTCTCACCTGAAATGTGCAACAAAATGTACCATAAGTAACATATTAAAAATTATCAAAAATGCAGACAGCGCCCTCTAGTGGATTTGTAAACAGAAATGTATGACAAAACTAACCCTAAATAACATATCAAATATTCAAAATGCAGACAGCGCCCTCTAGTGGATTTGTAAACAGAAATGTATGACAAAACTAACCCTAAATAACATATCAAATATTCAAAATGCAGACAGCGCCCTCTAGTGGATTTGTCATCTAAAATGCACAAAAATATACCCTAACTGACGTATTTCACATTTGCAAAAATGCAGACAGCGCCCTCTAGTGGATTTGTAAACAGAAATGTATGACAAAACTAACCCTAAATAACATTAAATATTCAAAATGTTGACAGCGCCCTCTAGTGGATTTCTCACCTGAAATGTGCAACAAAATGTACCATAAGTAACATATTAAAAAATTGCAAAAATGCAGACATCGCCCTCTAGTGGATTTGTAAACAGAAATGTATGACAAAACTAACCCTAAATAACATATTAAATATTCAAAATGTTGACAGCGCCCTCCAGTGGATTTGTCATCTAAAATGCACAAAAATATACCCTAACTGACGTATTTCACATTTGCAAAAATGCAGACATCGCCCTCTAGTGGATTTGTAAACAGAAATGTATGACAAAACTAACCCTAAATAACATATTAAATATTCAAAATGTTGACAGCGCCCTCCAGTGGATTTGTCATCTAAAATGCACAAAAATATACCCTAACTGACGTATTTCACATTTGCAAAAATGCAGACATCGCCCTCTAGTGGATTTGTAAACAGAAATGTATGACAAAACTAACCCTAAATAACATATTAAATATTCAAAATGCATACAGCGCCCTCTAGTGGATTTGTAAACAGAAATGTATGACAAAACTAACCCTAAATAACATATTAAATATTCAAAATGTAGACAGCGCCCTCTAGTGGATTTCTCACCTGAAATGTGCAACAAAATGTACCATAAGTAACATATTCAAAATTTGCAAAAATGTAGACAGCGCCCTCTAGTGGATTTGTCATCAGAAACATGCCCAGAACCATTTATTTCAAGTTTAGCAAAATGTAGGCTAAGCCACATATTTTCAGTGAGTCCAGGATGTGTTTGTTTTGTGTATACATGCACTAGACAGACTGCAGCAATTCACACTTGATGTCGTACTAAAAATACGCAGCTCGAGTTCAGAGTAGCTCAACTAAAAACAGCATCATAAAACCTCAGTGTTTCACACGTCAAAACACTTGAATATCAGACAGCAAAACAAACCCTTAGTAAAGTATTACAGATTTAAAAAACGTAGACAGCACCCTCTACTGGATTTGTCATAAGAAATCTGCAACTAAATGCACCCTAAGTAACGGGTTACAGATTTGCAAAAATATAGAAAGCGCCCTCTAGTGGATCTGTCACCTGAAAGGTAAACCAAAACAAACTCTAGTAATGTATTACAGATTCACAAAAATATAGACAGCGCCCTCTAGTGGATTTGACATCTGAAACGTGCAACAAAATGTATATCAAGTAATATTTTTCAGAGTTGCAAAAATGTAGACAGCACCCTCTAGTAGATTTGTCATCAGAAACCAACAAATCAAACCCTAAGTAACGTACTACAGATCCACAAAAACATAAACAAAACCATTGCACAGCTCTTCCAGACATTAAAATCGTCTCAAAATCCGCCATTGACACTCCTCATCAACCCCACAGCAGCTCATGGTGTAAAACAAAGTAAACTCCGGCTCTTACCATGGACTTGGTGAAGGGTCTCGCGAGGCTGAAGAGCAGCGTGAGGAGCCACCAGCTGCGGTGGATGGAGGTGAACATCATGTTTCCGGGATGCAGAGCGTTGCAGCAGATGCCGTGCGGGGACATGCGGCGGTGCAGCTCGCTGGAGAACAGCAGGTTGCAGAGTTTGGCTCGGTTGTAGGCCAGCAGAGACCAGTAGTTCTTCTGTGGAGGAGACAACAGATCCAGATCCAGATTTCCACACGAGTCCAGCAGATCTGTGAACCTGTGCACACAGACAAACACATTCACACTCAGACAATGTTGGGTTTTTATATATCGTGCCAATAAAGCAATCCTGAATTGAGTTTAGTTAAACTGAAATGAACTGAAAATTAATTGAAGTGAACTGAATTGAAGTGAACTGAGGTGAATTGAACTGAATTGCATGAATTGAAGTGAACTGAGTTTAATTGAAATTAATTAAAGTGAACTTAATGTAGAATTGAAGAATTGAATTGAGTTGAAATTAAATGAAGTGAACTTTTGGGAACTTAATTGAAGTGAACTGAGTAGATGTGAATTGAACTGAAAATGAATTTAAATGAACAATTTAGTGAATTGAAGAAGTGAATTGAACTGAGTGAAGTGAATTGAAGAGAATTACATTGAACTGAATTGATTTTAACTGAATTGAAGTGAATTTAATTAAAATTAATTTAATTGAAGTGAATTGAGTTGAAGTGAAGTGAACTAAATTGAAGTGAACTTAGTAGAAATGTATTGAACTGAATTGCATGAATTGAAGTGATCTGAATTGAATTGAAGTGAAATTAACTGAAGGGAACTTAATGTAGTGAATTGAAGAAGTGAGTTTGGCCATAGGGGAAATGGTCGTGCCCAACTGAGCCTGGTTTCTCTCGAGGTTTTTTAAATCTTCGCTTTCGCCAATTGGTGAAGTTTTTTCCTCGCCGCTGTCTCCACTGGCTTGCATGGTTCGGGATCTGTAGAGCTGCGCATCGATGGATTTGCTCTTCAGTGTTTGGACTCTCAGTAGTGATTATTAACCCACACTGAACTGAGCTAAACTGAACTGAACTTAATCTCTGAAAACTGAACTGACTCTGTTTCACTTCACTATAATCTTCCATGTGAAGCTGCTTTGACACAATCTACATTGTATAAGCGCTATACAAATAAAGATGAATTGAATTGAATTGAATTGAATTGAATTGAGTTGAACTGAATTGTGTTCAATTGGAGTGAACTAAATTGAATGAATTGAAGTGAACTTAAGTGAAGTCAACTGAGTTGAGGTGAATTGAACTATTGCATGAATTAACGTGAACTGAACTTAAAATTAATTGAACAGAACTGAGTAAAGTGAATTAAAGAGAACTGAATTGATCTGAACTGAAGTGAACTGAATTAAGTGAACTTAATTGAAATTAACTTAACTGAAGTGAACTGGACTGAATTGCATGAATTGAAGTGAACTAAATTGAAGTGAACTGAGTAGAGGTGAATTGAACTGAATTGAATGAATTAAAGTGAACTGGATTGAGTTTGTGAATTGAAGAGAATTGAAAATGAATTTAATGTAGTAAATTGAAGAAGTGAATTGAATTGAGCTGAAGTGAAGTGAACTGATTGAATTAAAGTAAACTTAATTGAATTGAACTGAAAATTTATTTAAATGAACTTAATGTAGTGAACTGAAGTAAATTGAACTGATTTGAGTGAAGTGAATTGAAGAGAACGGAATAGATCTGAACTGAAGTGAACTGAAATAAACTTAATTGAACTGAATTGAATTTAACCGAATTCAATTTAATTTAATTGAAATGAACTGAATTGAACTGTACTGGATTGAGTTGAAGTGAACTGAACTGAAATGAATGAACTGAAGTGAACTGAACTATACTAAACTGAAAATGTATTGAAGTGAACTGAATTAAGTGAAATAAATTGAAGAGAACTGACCTGATCTAAACTGAAGTGAGCTAAAATAAACTTAACTGAACTGAACTGAATTTAACTGAATTTAAGTGAAATTAATTTAATTGAAGTGAATTAAAGTGGACTGAACTGAATGAATTGAAGTAAACTGAGTAGAAGTGAATTAAACTGAATTGCATGAATTGAAGTGAACTGAATTGAAATGAACTTAATTGAAGTGAATTGAACTGAATTGAGTTGAAGTGAACTGAATAGAATAAATTGAAGTAAACTTAATTGAAGTAAAATGAATTGAAGTGAACTAAAACTGAAATGGACTTAATTGAAGTGAGATGATCTGAATTGAGTTGAAGTGAATTGAACTGAATTGAGTTGAAGTGAACTGAACTGAATTGAGTTGAAGTGAACTGATCTGAATTGAGTTGAAGTGAATTGAACTGAATTGAGTTGAAGTGAACTGAACTGAATTGAGTTGAAGTGAACTGAACTGAATTGAGTTGAAGTGAACTGATCTGAATTGAGTTGAAGTGAACTGAACTGAATTGAGTTGAAGTGAACTGAACTGAATAGAATAAATTGAAGTAAACTTAATTGAAGTGAACTGAGTTGAAGTGAATTAAACTAAAGTGCATGAATTGAAGTGAACTAAAATTGAAATGGACTTAATTGAAGTGAGATGATCTGAATTGAGTTGAAGTGAATTGAAGAGAACTGAATTGAACTCAACTGAACAGCAGTGAATTTAAACGAAGCAAACTGAACTTAATTGCAGTGAATTGAACTGAATAGAGTTGAAGTGAATTGAAGAGAACTGAATTGAACTAAACTGAACTGAACTTAATTGAAATGAATCACACTGAACTGAACGGAATAATGTTGAAGTAAATTAAAGAACACTGAACTGAAGTGATCTAAACTGAACTGAAGTTGTTGTTGTGGTCTCCCATTCACTGCACTATATGTTTACCAACTATGACGACTTCTGCTGCGGACAAACATGCAAATGTGAAAAGGTTCCATATTGCGATACCTTGAAACCGCGATATTTTTACCCCAAGGTTATCAGACCATCAGAATGGTATTTGCCTACAGCGGATGGAGAAATGAAGTAAATGAGCTCTGGCAGGCTCCGGCTCCGGCTTCATGCAAATCAAAGCTCCGACAAGATGTTCTTTAATTGGCTCTGACGAAGCTGTTAAACACCAGATGTTTGACAAGCCCCCAAACGCAGACGCCGTGTGTTTGCAGTGTGTGTGTCCTTGTGTGTGAAAAAAAAGTGTTTCCTTCTTCAATATGGGCTTTACATGAGCAGCGATCAGACGGGGTGTCGCTGTCCGACTGTTTGACATCAGACATCTCTGCTCCGGTAAACAACAACAACGACAACAACAACAACATCTGCAGGAGTCACGGCGGGAAAACACTGGAGACTGGAGGAGCTCCCAAAACACCACAGATCAGATCTGAGTTATTCATCTTCATGCTCCAAACACAGAAATCAATATCATTTGGGGTCAATCATGTCAGCTCTGTCAAGGTTGAATACAGGATCATTTTCCTGATATATTCAAAATAGTTTTTTATTTGATTTCATACACAAATATTTATTAAGTTATTTTATTTGTTTATTTATTTATTTTATGTATTTGTTGAGGAATAATTGTGTAAAATTTATTCCCTAAATTTATTTCAATTTTCCTGCTTTTAACACAGAAATCAATATCATTTGGTGTGTTAGGTCAACCCTGACAGAATTTAATATAAGATAATTTTCCTGATAGATACAAATTATTATTATTATTTTTAATTTAATAAACAAGTATATATTTATGTATTTATTTATTATTATATTTGTTTATTTTATTATTTATTTATTATTTTTGTGAAAAGCACCATAGAAATAATCGTGAATTGAATTTTAATTTAATTTAATTATTCCTGCTTTTTTATACAAAAATCAATAACATGTGGTGTCAATTACGCTAAACCTGTCAGGGCTGAATACAGGATCATTTTCCTGATATATTCAAAATATTTTTGTAATTTAATTTAATAAACAAATATTTATTTTTTTATTTTACTTATTTTTTAGTTTAGTTTATTTATTTAATATTAGGAAAAGCACTGTACAAAAACTAGATTCCTAATTCCTATTTTAATTTATTTCAGTTTAATTATTTCAAGTTGTATTTTATCCCCAAATGCCATGCATTTTATTTATATTTTAATAGCCATACACCATGCAATTAATTTTATTTTTATTAATTTATTTTTTAATAGCATAGCACCACGACACAATTAAATTAAATTAAATTAAATTAAACTAAATTAAATTAATTTTATTTTATTTTATTTTATTTTATTTTATTTTATTTTATTTTATTTTAATTTAATTTAATTTAATTTAATTTAATTTAATTTAATTTAATTTAATTTAATTTAATTTAATTTAAGAACAGAATTGTGACAAAGGGCAGACTTGGACTAGAGGGGGTTCGATTCGGCGACCACAGGACTTCACCTCTGTTATTCGCAGACGATGTTGTTCTGTTGGCTTCATCGAACATGGACCTTCAACATGCACTGGGGCGGTTTGCTGCCAAGTGTGACGCGGCTGGGATGAGAATCAGCACCTCCAAGTCCAAGGCCATGGTGCTCAACCGGAAAAAAAGGTGATTTGCCATCTTCAGCTTGGAGCAAAGTGGAGGAGTTCAAGTATCTTGGGATTTTGTTCACAAGTGAGGAAATGATGGAATGTGAGATTGACAGGCAGATCGGTGCAGCGGCAGCAGTAATGCAGTCGATGTACTGGTCCATTTGGTAAAGAAGGAGCTGAGCCGAAGGCAAAGCTCTTGATTTACCGGTCAATCTACGTTCCTACTCTCACCTATGGTCATGAACTTTGGGTCATGACCGCAAGGACAAGATCTCGGATACTTAAATTAAATTAAGTTTCCTTCACAGGGTGGCAGGGCGCACCCTTATAGATAGGGTGAGGAGCTCTGTCCCCCGGGAGGAGCTCGAAGTAGAGCCGCTGCTCCTCCACATCCAGAGAAGTCAGCTGTGGTGGCTCGGGCATCTGTTTCGGATGGACGCCTACCTAGGGAGCTGTTTCAGGCATGTCCCACCAGGAGGAGGCCTCAGGGAAGACCCAGGACATGCTGGAGGGATTATGTCTCTCGGCTGGCCTGGGAATAACTCGGGATTCCCTGGAGGAAGTGTCTAGAGAGAGGGAAATCTGGGGTTCTCTCTTAAGACTGCTGCCGTCGCAACCCAGCCCCGGAAAAGCAAATGAATTTAATTTAATTTAATGTATTTTATTTTATTACTAAAATAAACTTCAAGAGCTCTGTGTCATTATTTAAAACACCTTTTATGCTCCACTAAAAAAAGAAGATATATCACATTTACAATGACACGAACAACATATAAGCAACATTTCCTAGCATTTATCCGAACTCTCCCAGTAAGAGTTTAGCAGCTCCAGTCTCCTAGTCTGTCATCATCTCGGCCCAGGATAATCCATAGGCCCGTCCCGGCAGAGGCGTCAGACACACAAATAGTCTATTTTCAGTGCAGAGGAATGAAAAGGTCAGGTCAGCCTGGTATTTAATAACTGCGGCTGCGGCTTGAAAGAGACTGAAGCATAAAGGCGATGATCGGTGTGTTTTTCAGAGGTGAGTTTGCACTATCACTGTCCTCTTGTCGGAGGAAAATGTCAGTAAAGCCGCGCTGCAGAAACAGATAAACACACATTTAAGCTTTAACACCATCCCAAATATAATCTCCAGCAGGTCAGAGGTCAGACCACGAGCGCAAAAAGGCCACGTATTAAAGCCGGTGGAACTGATAGAGATGAGGAGGATGGAGAAATGTGAAGGATAATAAAAACACACAGAGAGACTCGATGGAGGAGTTTCTGCAGTCACATGCAGTCAGTGATTTTACTGTTGGTGAATCGGTTTTCATGCAGGGCTTGTTAATCTAATGGAGCTCAATGAAAATCTACTTTATTTGATAATCATGCTTTCTTAATTTAAGGAGTCGTCAATCTGTACTGCATAAATACTGTACTTTACAAGGTAAAATCTATAATGGCATATTAGTGCCATGATAAAAAAATCTAAAGTCTCGAGAATAAAACATTTTATGAGAATAAAGCCATCATTCAAGAGTTAAGTCATAATTTTATGATTATAAAGTCAATACAATTATGTCAATAAAGTTGTAGTGATACGAGAATAAAGTCGTAATATTACAAAAATAAAATCTTTATGATACAAGATCAAAGTCATTATATTACAATATTTAAGTCGCAATAATACGTAAATAAAGTCATACTCCAAAAAAAGGTCTTAGTGATATAATGAATAAAGTTATAATATTACGAGAACAAAGTCGTAGTGATATGAGAATAAAGTCGTAATATTATGATTATGATTCGTAATATGTGAATAAAGTTGTAGTGACACAAAAATAAAGTCATAATTTTACAAAAATAAAGACTACGTTTTATGAGAATAAAGACGTATAGATACGAGAACAAAGTCGTAATATTACAAAAATACAGTTGTAGTGATGCAAGAATAAAGTCGGAATATTACATGTATGAAGTCATAATATTACAAAAATAAAGTCTTAGTGATACAAGATTAAAGTCATATTATGATAACAAAATCGGAGTAAAGTCGTAATATTACAATAATAAAGTCATAATAATACATGAACAAAGTCATAATATTACAAAAGTAATGTCTTGACTTTAGAATACAGTTATAATATTACGAGAATAAAGTCGTAATATTATGATAACAAAGTCGTTATATTATGAGAATAAAGACGTATTGATACGAGAACAAAGTCATAATATTACACGTATAAAGCCGTAATATTATAAAAATAAAGTCTTAGTGACACGAGATTAAAGTCATAATATTACGAGAACAAAAACGTAGTGATACAAGAATAAAGTCGTTATATTACAATAATAAAGTCACAATAATACATGAATAAAGTCATAACAATACAAAAGTAATGTCTGTGATACGAGAATAAAGTTATAATATTCTGAGAACAAAGTTGTAGTGATATGAAAGTAAAGTCGTGATATTATGATAGTAAAGTCGTAATATTAGGAGAATAAAGTTGTAGTTATATGAGAATAAAGTCATAATATTACATGAATAAAGTCGTAATATTACAAAAATAGTGTGTTAATGTTACAAAAACAAAGTTATAATATTACGAGAATAAAGTCGTAATATTTAGAGTATAAAGTTGTAGTGATATGAGAATAAAGTCCTAGTTTTGTTTGGTGTTTCCACCAAAACTGTTGGTCTGGAGCTCCACAGGGTCAATATACATGGCTGGTCAATATACATGGTGCTAGCAGCGAAAATCTTGTGGACAATGTGAAACTTATTGTTCTCTGATGAGTGCACCTTCCCTGTCTTTCCCACATCAGGGAGAGTTACGGTGTGGAGAAGCCCCAAACAAAGAGTCCCACCCAGAGTGTTTAGGCATGGGGGTGGATCAGTGATGGTTTGGGCTCAATTTTATGGCATTCCCTAAATCCAATACTGTTGCTTGATGGATGCTGGGTCACTACCAAGAACTACCCAACCATTCTGGAGGACCATGTGACCCAATGGGTCAAACATTGTATCCTGAAGGCAGTGGTGTGTGTCAGGATGATAATGCACCAATACACAAAGAAGGACTGATGACAGAGTGGTGTGATGAAAGTGAAAGTGAAGATGAAAGTGAAGTTGAACATCTTCCATGGCCTGCACAGTACCCAGATCAAAACATTATTGAGCACTTTGGGGTGTTTTGGAGAAGCGAGTCAGGAAAGGTTTTCATCTAGTAGCATCACGTAGTGACCTGAACACTATTCTGAAGAAGAACGGCTCAAAATTCCCCTGCTCGCTGTGTAGGACTTGAATCTGTCATTCCCAAGACCAACTGGTGCTGTATTGAGGAGGAACTAGACCATACTGATCAATTACTGTGCTCTAAAACCAGGCCTTTCAGTTTCATTGTCCAACCCCTGTATATTTGTGTCCTTGATATCAATATTGTGTATGTTCATTATCATGCTATATTGAATTACTGAATATCTGCAAATGTCTACAGCACAGGTGTCAAACTCAGTTCCTCACGCCCCATTCACACGGGGCTTCAGCGTCAACGCTTGACAGAGGGCGTGTCTGAAGTTGGGGCTGACGCGATCGTCATAGCAGTGTCAGCCAATGAAATTAGTCAGCAATAGGCCACTGTCTGAGCTGGTGTATTTGCATACAGCGATCTGATTGGCTGACGCTTCCATTGGGGCTTGAAAAGTTAAGCAAGTCCCAACTTCTGCAGCAAGCAACACCTCTGAAGCGGTCCAGACGGATCCACAATTCAGTTCTGCAACGCCTGACGTCACCCATTCAAAGTGAATGGGAAGCGTTGAAGCTGACGCCCTGTGTGAATGGTAGTTCCAACCCTAATTAAACACACCTGATCAAACTAATTGAGTCCTTCAGGCTTGTTTGAAACCTACCAGTAAGTGTGTTGAAGCAGGGTTGGAACTAAACTGAGCAGGGCTGCAGCCCTCCAGCAATTGAGTTTGACATCCCTGGTCTACAGGTATGATGTGAAATGCTGACCTGTGGGACTCGGAGGAAACCACCACGACCCGTGCCGGAGCAGAGAGCCGCAGAATGTCCTGCAGGAGCTGCACCAGGAGGAAGTGGCCCAGGTGGCAGATCTGAAAGGTGGACTCGAACCCGTCCTCTGTCAGACGCCAGGGCTGCGAGCAGACAGCAGCGTTACACACCAGCACATGCAGAGGCCTGAAAACACAGAAGGAAAACATTCTCATTCTGAAATGCTATATAGACAAACTATAAAGCAATGAAATGAACAAATACTATGAACTATAGGGATGCCACAATACTCAGTTTCATATTGAACTGTTTGGTATGACCTCCACGGTTCAATACATATACAGATATTACAGTTTTTGGGTTTTGCATTAAAGAAAACCCTACTGTATGATGCAAAATCAATTTTACGCATAAATAAACAGGTCCACAGAACAGGATTTGCTAAGAAACTGGGATTAAAAGACCTGTTCCACCTCTCTGTGATCAGCTGCAGCTCAAGAATGAGTTTTACCATTGCAAAATGAGAAAAGGCAGTAAAATCGCTGTGTAATTCATAACCAAATCAGCTATAAACATCAAGGTATGTGTGTTTTGATAAATGTTATCTGTTATTTTTTGTTAAACCCATGCAAACTGTATATGTCAGGGTTCTGCCACTTTGGTCTTGTAAATTCTTGTTTGGTGGCAGAGTCCGGACACTAGCTCTGTCTTGTCATGCCCTGTTGTGCTCGGCTCGAGTTTTCTCGGGTCGAGCACTTGTTTTCTGTCATTGTGTGTGTCTCTGTGTGCGCGCGCTGTCATGAGTGCTTGCGGACCGTGCGCGCTCCCGCTTGATGCGAGCGTGTACGGCGTGCTTGTGACGCGCGCGCGCTCGTACTCGTGTTTGTTTTGTTCTGTCGGCATCGCGCTGTTTCATTCTCAGCGTCTCAGTCTGCTTGGTTTTGGTTTCGGTTGGCGCTGAGATGAAACATGTGTGAGCGCACGGTAAGATGTTTTCATCTATCGTGTGCTCGTGTCTTGTGTTCAGTCTTCTGTTGGTGTTGTGTTTAGCACGTGGTGCATGTTTACATGCATCGCGTGCCTGTGTTGTCTTGAGAACACGCGGTTAATGAGTTCTCTCATTGGCTGCGTGTTCTAGTCTTGTATTGTCTAGCCCTACCCTCCTTGTTAACCCATTATTAGTTTATCATGTTCACCTGTTTGTGTTAATTTACTTCAGCTTAAAATCTCCTCATGTCTGCTGTCCTGTGCCAGTTCGTCATCGTACTTCATCGTGCCTTGTCCTGTCCTCCAGTCCAGATCCCTGCCAGCCTGCCCTGTCCAGTTTGTTTATTTTTATTCATTAGTGTTTTTCCCCCTCGGGGTTGTTTATTTTTGCCTTTTTATTTTATTTTATTATAAATAAACCCATTTATCTTGCACTTGAGTCCTCGCTCCTTTTCCCCACACCACAACCCTGACAGTATATGGTTTAATCTTGGTCAGGACACTCTTGTAAAATATTTTTAATCTTAATGTGCTTTTTTCCATAAAGGTTATAATAATAATAATAATAAACCAAACAAAAAACAACAACACCAAACAAAAAACAACAACCATAAACCAAAGCACAAAACCAAAACAAAAAAATATAAATCTAAAATCAAAACAACTATAAACCACAAACAACACCAAAACCCATAAAGACCAAGTATAAAGCAATCTAAACTAAAAGAATGATTTAGAAGAATTAATGCAATTATTTCCTGAGGTCAATTGTTTCTCCATCATCAGGAAGAAGGACAGAGATGTGTGTGTGTGTGTGTGTGTATAAAGTCCAGGCGAGATCTTTGGTTTGACAGAGTCGCTCCATTGGTCCCGAAACCACAGCCATACAGCAGAATAATCTCAATCCACCCCACCAATTTTTAATTTCTTCCATTAGAATTAATTACGAGGCCCACAGGCAATTTGTGTACTCCATATTTAATACTGCCTGCACTATTAATTAAAAACTGGTTGCTGGAAAATTAATGGAGGAATTGTTATGCCCCTGTTTTAATGAGTCTTCTCTATGACATTAAAAAAAAAGTACACTTCACATTTCCCTCCAGGTTCTGCGTGGAAATCGTTGTTGCGTCGGCGCGAACGCACGGGATCATGGGAAACGAGCAGAGGCCACGGTTATACATGCGTGTGTGTCTATTATAAAAACACACTGAACAGCACAGGTTTCAGCTGACCTTTACAGCAACACACAATCAGCACAATCAGCTTCACACCTACCACAGGGCAATGGAGGATATAAACTACAGCAATAGAAATATGCATTTAATAACTATTTATGTATTTTAAAAACACATATTTTAAGATTATTTATTTAATTTTTTTGTTAATTTTGGGCTTTAAGGAGGTTTTTATGCAATACAATCATTTGGGGGTGAATCATATATTTAGTAACACTTTACAATAATGTTAATAACAAAATGTATTGTTTATTCTTAAATTAATCAATTAATTCATGTTAGTAAACAAATAAACATTCATTCATTCATTTTTCCTTCAGCTTAGTTCCTTTATTTATCAGGGGTCGCCACAGAGGAATGAACCTCCAACTTATCCAGCACAAGTTTTACACAGCAGATGCCCTAGCCTCAACCTAGTACTGGGAAACACCCATACACACTCATTCACACACTACAGCCAGTTTAGTTGATCAATTCCCCTATAGCGCATGTGTTTGGACTGTGGGGGAAACCGGAGCACCCGGAGGAAACCCATGCCAACACGGGGAGAACATGCAAACTCCACACAGAAACACCAACTGACCCAGCTGAGACTTAAACCAGCTAACTTACTGTGAGGCTACAGTGCTAACCACTTAGCCACCGTGCCACCCACAAATAAATATGTTAAAACACATTACAATATATATGGTTTTATTTTTATTATCATTATAGAATGTGTATAATGATAATAATGGAGATGTTTGCTTACATTTCTGTGATTTTCTATCAATTTGTAACTTATTTTCTGAGAAAGTCTCTTTTATTCCCTGTGGTGGAGTCAAGCTTTCATTGATGATATATATCTAATGACATTATGACAAGTTTATATATATAAAAAAAGAAAAATTATCGAAGAAATTATTGTTAATTGAGGTTTCACTCATTAACTGTGTTAAATGAATAACCACAGACTACGATTTTAGCTTAACACACACACACACACAGGTTTGTTTTAGTGAATTGTAGGAATAATCCACAGGTTTCCATTGCTTTTATACTGTACAAACTGTATTTTCTATCGCCTCACCGTACACTTCACCCTCAGAGAACATTGCAGATTTACTTTCTGAAAAAAAACTGTGTGATATACAAGCCATTTAAGAAATGAGGACATCAGCAATGTCCTCAGAATTCACCTTCTCCTGTAATACATGTCATACTCATGACATTATACACATTTGTGTCCTGATATCACAAACATGCACACCTCTGACTGAAAACACCAGAAAGACAGGCACAAACACTACACAAGTGCACTTGTACACGCACACACGAATACATGCTAAGATACACACACTGACTACCAACACCTGAGGTAGGAGCACAGAGCCTGGCACACACACATATACGAACAGACATTACAGAGCAGGCTAATTTTCAAACAGACCAGATAACTTGATTTTCATAGACAGCAAGCATAGAATAACTGGAGGCAAGTGCGCAAACGCAAGCACACACACACACACACACACACACACACACACACACACTTTGTCTTCATATAATTTTCTCTGGAAAAGTGCCGTTTTGTGGAAAGTAGGGCTGCAGCAACTAATCAATTAAATCGATTACTAAAAGCATTGGCAACGAATTTCATAATCGATTCGTCATGTTGGGCAGCGCGGAGACGGTTTCTTTCTCTCGATTTTCACCTTTATTTGACAGGACAGTAGAAAATTGACAGGAAAGCATGGGGAGCAGAGAGAGGGGAAGGATCAGCACAGGACCGCGAGGCGGGAATCGCACTCGGGTCGCCGCGAGCACCGGAGTGCATATGTCGACACACTAACCACTACACCACTGGCACCGACGCGGAGACGTTTGATTATTAAAAAACTTTAGTTGAGCGCGGAGCGGAGTGAACGCACTCTGCCTCTCTCGACTCATAGGCAGGACGGAGCCAAAAAACGAGCGGAGGTAACGTTAGAGGAGAGAAATCATGGCGAAGGCAGAGAAATCTGTGCGACCCTAGTCATCCAAGGTGTGGGAGCATTTCACACTAAATAAACAAAAGAAGTGTGTTAACGGCCAAATATGCAAAAGTGATGACGGGAGCACCACAGCAGTGATCCAGCACCTGAAACACAAACATGTTGGAGTCTTTGATGAGGAGGAAGAGAGCAACAGCAGGGTAAATCACTACAGAATCCTGCTGTTGTTCTGTTTTGAAGTACTTGTTATCCAGCTTGACAAGCATGATGTGAAAAATTCAAACTGAGCTTTGTTTGCTGGTGCTAAGCCAGAGAAAGACGTGTCATATTATCACAATAATGCAGTGTTTTTAACCAGCCAATGCTTATTTTATGTTTTAGACATGTAAATACACACAAGTACTAGTAAAACAAAACAATTAGAGTTTGTAAAACACACAAGAAAGTCTATGGAAGTCTAACAATCCATTCAAATATAATTTGCCGGTGTGTATTATTCATATCAGATACACGCAGGTCCGAACTGCCGCTCTAGGCAATGGACTATCATGCCGCCCTCAACCCGAAAGTGAAAACAAAACTGACCAGTTCATAAAGTGGGGGGGGGGGGGTGTTGATGTTGCTGATAACTGTACGTTCACACTGAAAGTAGGGAGAGCATCAAAGGTCGCTCTGGCTGCCCTGGCGACGATGCTGTCTGCCTTCAGCTCCGGCGGCGAGAGCGTCAAAATTCACTACATTGATCTCGTATTTAAAGGAGCCGTTGCAGCATATGAGCAAATCAGTTACACTCCTGCATAAAACATGTTTTCTAGCATGAAGATGTTGCACACTTCCTATCAAATTCATTTACTTACGGAAGATCTAGCTGCATGTGGTGTGACTTTGCTCCACTTAATTATCCAATGTGTCCATATGTCTGAAATATTCTGAAGCAGCAATACTGCTTTTGTATTGTCGCATGAGATTCCCGCTTTTTTAAAGAAAAAAATATGTAACATGGATGCACATCAGTAACTCGCCAGTACTTTTTAAATGTATGTTACTGTAAGAAAAACATTGCAAACAATTGGAAATCCAGCGACCGCAGTAATTAAACCCTTGGGAACAACTGTGGTCGGAACCAAAGTTCACAGTGACTGTGTTCTCTGACTCCTCTCAAGCGGTGGACTTCTACATTCTGATTGCTTACAGCTCATTACCATAAAGTTGACTTGATTTTAACTCTCCTCCACACCCACACTGGCGAAGACGCGCCGCTTATCGCCGCCAGCTCCCATTGAAAATGAATATATACTTCCGGCTACTTTGACGCCGCTTTCGGTGTGAATGTACAGTAAAAGTCAGCACGTTGGGTTGGGCGGCGGGGCGTGTTTGCCACCCTCACAATTATGCCGCCCTAGACGGCCGCCTAGGTCGCCTCTATGAACGTGCCGGCCCTGGATACACGTAGTGAAAGTAACAATAAGGTTCAGTCTATTCTTCTCCCAGCTGGCCAGACGCTTGCTTGGATGTATTTTGGGAGTAACTAATGAATTTACATGCTGAATCCTGCGTGTTCTGCTTTTATAAATGAGGCAAACGTGCAGCTGCAAGTAAACATGGAGATGCCTATCTCACGCCACAGATCACGATCAAGATCATTTAGTGGAGTTTTAGATGAAGCACAAATGAACAGCGACAGGAGCGACATAGACTGACAGAAGCATGAAGCACACATGCACACCTGACTCACACACAGCCGTCTGTAGCTCCGCCCTCTTCTGAAAAAAACACACTCTCATTTGAATTTAAAGCGACAGTCACCAAAATGCCACAATTACGATCAAAGCCTGAAAGGGTCAGTTTCTGAGACACTCACACACACTCACACACACACTCTCTATGGACATCAGAGACTTATTTTACATCTTGTGAAAAGGGGCAGAATAGATCCCCTTTAATAGGAGGCCAAAGAGTGAGGAGTGGCCAAAATGCACAGACAGACACACTTACAGACCCCGTGGCGCGCACAAACACACACACACACACACACACTCTCAGACAGATCTCTCTGGGAGTTAATGAAGCGTGGACTCAGAGAGAGGGAGTGATTGTACCTGCGAGAGAACACTATTAAACTTTATGACTTTCACGCTTGTGTTTGAGAGCGTGTAATGGAAGAGGAACATGTCTGTGATGCTCGTGAGCTCCAGATAACTGATCCCACGGGTCACCATATCACCCACAAACCAGGAACACACACACACACGTCCCCACACACTTCAGATCAAATGCAGAACTCACTTGCATGTTACTGTGCTTCTGAATGACAGCATTTGCTCTGGTGTTTTCTCCTCTGCCGTGCTGTTTATATACTGGATCAGGAATGTGGGCGGGGCTTGATTTTGTTCACTGGGACTTGATTGGATGGTTATGGTTTGCTATATGTAATGTGTATTTATATAGCACATGTATTGTGTATGGCCATACACCCAAAGCGCTTTACAATCATGAGGGGGGTCTCTCCACACCACCATCAGTGTGCAGTTCCACTTGGATGATGCTCCGGCAGCCACAGGACAACAGCACCAGTGCTTCACCACACACCAGCTATTGGTGGAGTGGAGAGACAGTGATGGAGCCAATTTGGGGGATGGGAATGATTGGGAGGCCATGATGGGTAAGGGACGATAGAGGGAATTTGGCCAGGACACCAGGGCTACACACTTACTCTTTGCCAGAAGTGCCATGGGGTTATTAATGAGCACAGAGAGTCAGGAGCTCAGTTTAACATCTCATCTGAAAGACGGATATTGGTGGATCTCATTTGAATGACACGTTGACTCCGCCCTCACAGCAGTAAACACCAATCAAAAAAGAGGTGTGGTTAAAGGGTATTCTGATTCAATATGATGATAAACATGAACTTCTAATAAATGCACACACACACACACACACACACACACACACACTGTAATGTTGCACAAAAAAAATTACACTTTATATTAGGAACAAATAAAATATGTGTTTTATGGGAAATAAAAATCTAAATTTCACAGGAGGGTGAATAATTTTGATTTCAAGTGAATGATTATGATTTGCTAAAGTCTTTATGTAATTATTTTAAAATCCACAAAGATTCAACATGCAAGAGAGTAACAAAAAAAGAACAAAAAAGAGTTTGTTTCAACAAAAAAAAGGAGTAAATTATACACAAATAATAATAAAAATGTGAAATTAGTTTATAGTTAAAGCACCAAAAATAAAAATAATCAAACAGCTTTGAAAAACTCTATTGTGTCAACCGCGTAATGCTTATATTTACCAGTAATAAACAAATGCAGAGAAAGTTGAAATGTTAAACCTAACATTATATTTACCATAAATAAATAAATAAATAATTAAATAAATAAGTAAACAAACGGTTAAAATAAGTGAGTTTTTGTTGTTGCAAAAACCTCCTTTACGAGAACCGAACCACCAAACGCTTATATTTACCAGAAATAAATAAATAAAGAGAAGGTTAAAATAAGTGATTTTTGTAGTTGCAAACACCTCCTTTGTGCGAATCAAACCACCAAACATTATATACCAGAATAAACTTATATTTACCATACATAAATAAATGTAGAAAAAGTTCAAGTGAGTTTGTTGCAAACGCCTCTTTCATGAAAATCGAACCACCTAACGCTTATTCATTCATTCATTTTCTTTTCGGTTTAGCCCCTTTATTAATCAGGGGTCGCCACAGTGGAATGAACCACCAACTATTCCAGCATATGCTTTACGCAGTGGATGCCCAGCCACAACCCAACACTGGGAAACACCCATATACTCTTGCATTCACACTCATACACTACGGCCAATGTAGTTCATCAATTCCCCTATAGCACATGTGTTTGGACTGTGGGGGAAACCGGAGCACCCGGAGGAAACCCACACCAACATGGGGAGAACATGCAAACTCCACACAGAAACACCAACTGACCCAGCCGGGACTCGAACCAGCAACCTTCTTGCTGTGAGGCCACAGTGCTAACCACTGAGCCACCGTGCCACCCGCTTAATGCTTAGATTTACCAGAAATAAATGTAAAGAAAGTTAAAATAAGTGAGTTTTTATGAGTTACTGTCTCTTTTGTGAAAACCGACCAATCTAACATTATATTTAGCAGAAATAATTAAATTAAAGAAAGTTAATAAGTGGGTTTTTGTTGTTGCAAATGTCTCCTTTGTGAGAATCGAACCACCAAACACTTATATTTACCATAAATAAATAAATTAATAAATGTAAAGAGTAAATGCCTTTTTTATGAGAACCGTACCATCTAACACTTATATTTATCAGAAATAAATAAATAAATAACTAAATAAATTAAATCAATAAATAAATCAATAAAAAGAAGGTTAAAATAAGTGAGTTTATGTTGCAAACACCTCTTTTGTGAAAATTGAACCATCTAACACTTATATTTACCAGAAATAAATTTAATAAATAAATAAAAGTGTAGAAAGACACACTCATTCACACTCATACACTACGGACCCAGTTCACCTGTACCTCATGTCTTTGGACTTAGGGGGGAAACCGGAGCACCCGGAGGAAACCCAAGCAAATACGGGGAGAACATGCAAACTCCACACAGAAACACCAACTGACCCAGCCGAGGGTCGAACCAGCAGCCTTCTTGCTGTGAGGCAGCACTTCCTACTGCGCCACCGCATCACCACCAAACGCTTATATTTTCCAGAAATAAATTAAATAAATAAATAAAAATAAATAAATAACAGAGAAGGTTAACATTATATTTACCAGAAATAAATAAAATAATTAATTAATAAAGAGAAGGTTAAAATAAGGAAGTTTTTGCTGTTGCAAACGCCTCCTTTGCAAGAATCGAACCACCAAACACCAGAATAAATTAAATAAATAAATAAATAAATGTAAAGAAAGTAAAAATAAATGAGTTTTTGTGCCGCAAACTTAACCTCTAACACTTATATTTCCCAGAAATAAATAAGTAAATAAATAAATGTAGAGAAAGTCCATATAAGGGAGTTTTTGTTGTCGCAAACGCCTACTTTATGAGAACTAAACTACGAAACGCTTATATTTACCAGAAATAAATAAATAAATAAAAGTGTAGAAAGTTAAAATAAGTGAGTTTGTAGTGAGTAAACTCATCTAAAGAGTCTCCGTGAACACGTATATTCCCCAAAAATAAATAAATGTTTAAAAAGTTAAAATAATTGAGTTTTTTGTTGTCGCAAACTCCTCCTTTGTGAGAACAAAACCACCAAATGCTTATATTTACCAGAAATAAACTAATAAATAATTAAATCTCAAGAGGGAGACATGTTGGCTCAGTGGTTAGCAATGTGGCCTCACAGCAAGAAGGTAGCTGGTTAGAGTCCCGGCAGGGTCAGTTGGTGTTTCTGTGTGGAGTTTGCATGTTCTCATAGTGGAATTAACTAAATTGGCCGTAGTGTATGAGTGTGCGTGTGAATGAGTGTGTATGGGTGTTTCCCAGTACTGGGTTGCGGCTGGAAGAGCATCCGATGCGTAAAACATATGCTGGGATAATTGGTGGTTCATTCCGCTGTGGCGATCCCTGATATATAAAGAGACTAGTGATGTAAATACCTCTTTTATGAGAACTGAACCACCTAACACTTATCTTTCCCATAAATAAATAAATAAATGTGTATGAAGTTAAAATAAGTGCGTCTGTAGCAGCGAGTGAACTCCTGTAAAGCGTCCCCTGTTACAGCAGAGCAGATATTTCTGGCAGAAAGCAAACGTCTCTAGTCTTTCTCTCTCTCTGCGAAATGTTAATTTGTGTGTAAATGGCTCTCGGTGGAGGAAAGCGTTTGTTGTGGGCATGATAATCTGCAGTTGTGTGTCCTACAGAGCGCTCGGACCCCCGCCAGGCACGTCTTCATAAGCAAAATAAAAAAACCTAACAAATGGTTTTAATAGCTCGGCCCACATAATGCAGAAACTCCCTTTAAACGTATTAATGCGGTCAGGGGGGTCGTGCGCAAATCTGCAATTTACGCGTGAGGGCGGAAACGAGCGGACGGGGACGAATAACGCTCCATACTTACTTTAAAGAACCCCCAGGGCACGACCTTTGACCCCACAATAATCTCTGGCCATAAAAGAGTGATTGCTTTTGTCTCCCTGCACTTGCAGAGGCCCACATTAAAGCAGGAAGACGGAGAAAACACACACGTGTGGTCATTACACACACACACACACACACAGTAAAAGAGCAGTCTCACAGCGCAACACTTTAT
>LR812543.1:44119587-44182087 GCA_903798195.1 Danio kyathit
TTTTATATTTGTGCTATAACAAAAATAAGAGTAAAAGGTAATAATAAAACATTACAATAATATAAATACAGTATTTGTATTATTTAGTCATTATTTCTGCTGTTTTGATGTTGTTGTTAATATTATTATTATTAATATTATTATTATTAATGGTAGTAGTAATGGGATTATTATTGATTTTCTTTATTTTTTAAATATTTTTTATATTATCTTTAGGACAGTATTATTACTATTATTATTATTATTATTATTAATTATTAATTATTTTGTTGTTTTATTTTATTTTATTTTATATTTGTCCTATAAAAATATATAAAATTTTAAATTTAGTAAAATTTAGTAAACATTTTTTTATATTAATATTATTATTATTATTATTATATTAATGATAGTAACAATGGCGTTATTATAGATTCTTTTGATTTTTTTAAATAGTTTTTATATTATCTTTAAGACAGTATTGATGTTGTTATTATTATTATTATTATTATTATTATTATTAATTAGTTTTGTTGTTTTATTTTATTTTATATTTGTGCTATAACAAATTATACAAGAGTACAATTTAATAATAAAATATTACAATAGTAATATTAATACAGTGTATTATTTAGTCATTATTTCTGCTGTTTTTATGTTGTAATTATTATTATTATTATTATTATTATTATTATTATTATTATTATTATTATATTAATGGTAGTAGTAACTGTATTATTAATCAATTATTATCAATACAAATTATTAATTGTTTTGTTGTTGTAAGTATGCTATTATAAGTCAGTAGTAGTGTTTTTACAGATTATTATTTAATATATTATCATTAAAAATTAAGATTTTTATTGCTATTATTATTATATTCCTGTTTTAATTATTATGCCATTTTTATCATTACACTTCATTTATTATATATTTTATTTATTATTATATATGTTATTATTATTTATAATATTATTATTATTATTATTTAATATTCTTATTACTATTATTATTATTATTATTGTTATTATGTATTATTGTTACATGCCAATTTGCACATAGCAGCTGCACATATTATGTTGTACTGTATATAGTAATACACCTGTACATACACTTGTCAATTTCTATATTGCATTCGCTAGTTTTTAAATTATATTTATTATTTGTTTTTTAGTCCTGTCTGTAATTCTGTTGCACTGTAGAAGCTCTGTCACCAAAACAAATTCCTTGTATGTGTGAACACCTGGCAATAAAGCTCTTTCTGATTCTGATTATTTCAATACTTATTACTGATGCTCTGTGTTGCTATTATCAGTAGCAGTAGTGTCTTTATTATTGATAATAACTTTTATTTTAACATTTAACATTCCTGTTTTAATTATTTAACATGTTTTATCATTACATTTCATTAATTATTATTTATATTTTATTTATTATTATATCAGGTTAATAATATAATTCAATATTATTATTATTATTATTGCATTATTATTTAAATACTTGTTACCGATGCTCTGTGTTGCTGTTATTAGCAGTAGCGGTATTAACATTAATATTGATTACAGCTTTATCACTGTATCTATTAGTAACATAATAAGAGTAACAGTATAAATCATACTATAAAGCCAAAATAACATCATACAGTGTGTTTTTTTTCTGAAAACTCTCACAGAAAGACCAGAAAATATTCCAGACACGTGTATATTAAATCATAATTACATCTCATTAGCCTAATTAGTGATGAGTGCAGCTCACAGTGGCGAAACTCATCAACATTTACAGATTTGAACTCTTCAATCATCCATCTTTACATTTTATTATGTAATATGAGCATAAATAATGGATAATATTCATTTAATTCAATATTATTTAAAAAGGGGGGCGACACGGTGACTCAGTGGTTAGCACTGTGGCCTCACAGCAAGAAGGTCTCTGGTTTGAGTCCCAGCTGGGTCAGTTGGTGTTTCTGTGTATAGTTTGCATGTTCTCCCCGTGTTGGTGTGGGTTTCCTCCGGGTGCTCCGGTTTCCCACAACTAAATTGGATGTAGTGTATGAGTGTGTATGGGTGTTTCCCTGTACTGGGTTGCAGCTGGAAGGGCATTCGCTGTGTAATGCCTCATTCAGACTAGCAGTGACTTTGTAGCTGCCTGTTGCTCTGGTTGGCGACCTGCTGCAAACGCAGGTCTGTGTAGGTACAGCATGAATACAAGCTGAGCGAGCTGAGAAAGGATCACGTGAGCTCTACTGGTGCTCCTATTGGCTGTTGCTCAAGAGAGTCGCTCTTCATTTGCATAAAGTTGAAGGATTCTCAACTTTGTTGCGTCGCTCAACACACCCACCTTATCGCCGGAAGTCGCTCGCTCTCCCTTGAAATGAACGATGGCTTGTCGCTTTGCTGCTGCAAGTCGCTTGTAGTGTGAATGAGGCTCTAAACATATGCTGGAATAGTTGGCGGTTCATTCTGCTGTGGTGACCCCTGATGGATAAGGGACTAAGCTAAAGAAAAGTCCGTTTTTTTCCAGGTATATAAGCCCTCCTCTGATTTTCTTAAATTTTTTTTCCCAAATTATGTTTACCAGGGGGCGTCACGGTGGCACGATCACCTCACAAAAGGTTGCTGGTTCGAGCCACGGCTGGGTCAGTTGGCATTTCTGTGTGGAGTTTGCATCTTCTCCCCGTGTTGGCGTGGGTTTCCTCCGGGTGCTCCGGTTTCCCCCACAGTCCAAACACATGCGCTATAGGGGAATTGATGAGCTAAACTGGCCGTAGTGTATGAGTGTGTGTGTGTGAATGAGTGTGTATGGATGTTTCCCAGTATTGGGTTGCCTCTGTAAGGGCATCCGCTGTGTAAAACAAATGCTGGAATATCTAGTCTAATATTATGCGCTGTCATCATGACAAAGAGAAAATACATCAGTTATTAGAGAGGAGTAATTAAAACTATTATGCCTCAGTGAATCCAGCAGGTTTGAGCTTGAGGATGTGGATTATTGTGTGTTTATTGAGTCTCGGATGGATCTGCTTTATTTCTGCAGTGTTTTACTCACAGTTTTGTGGCTTTGAAGAGCTCTGCGAACTGCCGGACGCTCCTCAGAGATGCCAGATCCAGCGGTAACACTTCCACACGGGCTTTACTCTGGAGAGAGAAACACAAGAGCGGCTTTACTATAGTATAATGGGCATATAATGGCAGCGGACGTGAATGCATAATGGATGAGCACTGTAATGCTTTACTCTTATACACACACACATGCACACAGACACACACATACACACACACACAGCTTTTAGTGCAGCTTTGATCAGAGCAGAACAAGATCGATTTCAGGAGGACACATAAATCACTGGCCTGAAGAAGAGTGTAGGCTCAGGGGTCAAAGGTCATGACAATGTCACCTCAGGTTAACACACATGCCAGGAAACCAAAAAACTTTTTTTTTTTATTAATATTATTATTTTAAAAAATAATTTAAAATTATTATATTTTATATTATACATTTTTTTGTTTTTTTTTTAAATTGTTTCATGTTTTATAATGTTTTACTTTTATTTTATTATTTACTGGTTTATTTTTGTTATGTCTTTTTTAATCTGATTATTTATTGATTTTTTGTTTACTTTTTGTTCATTTTAGATTTAATTTTTTACAATTTTATTTTTCTTTATTTTATTCTTTATTTTATTTTTCAGTTTAGTTTTGTAATATTTTATATTATTTTATTTTTTATTTTATTTTATTTCTCGGTTTTTATTATTTTATTTAATGTTTTATATTATTTTAATTTTTTTAATTAATTTTTTCTGTGTTACTTTTGTTATAACTTATTTTATTTTATGTTTTATATTATTTTATTTTATTTTATTATTTATTTTAATTTTCTGTTAATTTTTTTGTTATTCTAGATTATTCAATTTTATATTTTTTTATTTATCTTTTTTAATTATTTTTTTATTTTTTTCAGTGTTATTTAGGATTATTTTATTTGGTTTTATATTATATTTTTATTTTATTAATTTGTATTATTTTTTGTTTGTTAGATTTTAAATTATTTATTTTTTATTTTAGTTATCTTTACTTTATCATTCATTTTAATGTATACATATTTTTCTGTTTAATTTCTGTTTTATTTTTATTTAGTTTTTTCAGTTATTTGTTTATTTTAGATTATTTTTTATTATTATTTATTTGTTTTTAATTTATTTATTTTAATATATTTATTTATATATATATGTGTGTGTGTGTGTGTGTGTGTGTGTGTGTGTGTGTGTGTGTGTGTGTGTGTGTGTGTGTGTGTGTGTGTGTGTTTTATTTAGTTTTATTTGATTATTTATTTTACCGTTTTGTTTTTGTTTTATAATTTATTTTATTTTTCTGTTTTATTTAAAATTATTTTGTTTCATATTTTATATTATCTTAATTTCAAATTACTTTGTATTATTTATTATTTTACTTTATTTGTATTCGTTTAATTTTATTTCACTCATGGTATTTTTTATTATTTTATTTTAAAATATATATTTTTCTATTTTATTATTTAGTATTTTATATTACTATCACTATAACTGAATAACTGATAATGAGTATAACTGATAGTTATTTAACTTAAAGTCTCACATACTTCATATTTAATAAAACGTAACAAATTTTATCAATTACAATGCAAAAATAAAATACATTTTTAAATTTTAAATGATTAATAATTATTACAAAGTACTTTTTGGTCAAGTGCATGCATGATTTTCGTATTTTGTTTTTTGGTGCAAAGATTATCAGAAAGCATGCAAGTTTCTGTCTCAGATAATAAAATGTAACAATATTTAATAAACTAAAATGTAATTTTTTAAAAATATAAAATGATTAATAATTATTATAAAGCGTTTTTTTTTTTTTTTTTTTTTTGGTGCATCCACAATTTTCTGAAAATAAATATATATATTTTTTGGTTCATCTCTACTTAACATGCACTGATAATCAGAAAGCATGAGACACAGCAGTTTCTATCTCAGATAATTACTTCATATTTAATAAAATGTGACATATTTAATCAAATAAAAAGGTAAAATATAATAAATTTTTAAATATAAAATGATTAATAATTAATTAATAATTTGGTCAAGTGCATCCAGGATTTTCGGATTTTATTTTTTTAATGCACCTCTGTCATGCAACGATCATCAGAAAGCATGCAATAAGACGCTGTTCAGTTTCTGACTCAGATTATTACTTCATATTTAATAAAACATTTTTAAATTAATTAATTAATTATTATAAAGCTTTTTTGGGGGAGTTTTGGTCAAATGCATCCAGAATTTTCTGAATTATTATTATTTTTTGGGTGCATCTCTACTTATGCAATGATTATCAGAAAGCATGCAATGAGACGCTGAGCAGTTTCTGTCTCAGATAATTACTTTATATTTAATAAAACGTAACAAATTTAATCAAATAAAAAAAAAGATTTATATATATGAAATGATTAATAATTATTGCAAAGCACTTTTTGGATTTTAGTCAATTGAATCCAGGTTTTTCAGATTGTTTTTATAGTTGGTGCATCTCTACTTAACATGCAGCGATTATCAGAAAGCATGCAATAATACACTTTGCAGTCTGTGTCTCAGTGATGTGCTGATGAAGAGGATCTGGTACGCGCTCTCCAACAGCTGTGTGCTAAGCTAGCAGGTTCCGCTAGTCGTGATGAGGCCTGGTGATAAATGACTGTATAAACTCTGCTAATATTACAGTGGGGTTAGGAGATTTAATTATGCCATGTAGAGCACAGCACCAGGTTAACAGAGAACACAGCATCAGCACTTCTGCTATAACACACACTTACACACGCTAATCAGACCACAGCGCGCGGTAAAGACTTCAGAGCGACGCGGCGGACAGACAACAATACTGATTATTACTGTCCAGAGGGAACGTGGTAATACAGACAACCACACCAGGACACTCCATTATTATACACCGGTAAATTAATTATTAAACACCGGTAAAACCAGGACACTTATATTAAACACCGGTAAAACCAGGACACTTCAATAACTTTACAGATTTATGCAGTAATTATACAGAAATTATAAAGATTTTTAAAAACACAAGAGAATAAAATAACCATGTTTCAATTAAATTAACCACACTTAAAATAACCATGTTTAAAAAAACAACAACCATGTTTAAAGTAGGTGTATTGACTTCTGTAGAACAGCTGTGTAGAATCACTGTTACTAATCTGTTATGATGTACATGCTGGATAGTGAACCCTGAACACGACAGAACAGGTAAAGTTAAAAAAAGCTGAAATAATGAAACGGCAGGCCAGAGTCCTGATCTAAACCTGATTGAAAATCACTAGCCACAAAATTCTGGCTAAAGAACTAAAGCCAGTGAACTGAAGAAAAGAATATATCACAGGAGAGCAGAGTTATGTCAGAGACTAGTTATGCCTGTGAGAGACTAGTTATACACTGTGAGTGACTAGTTATGCCCTGTGAGAGACTAGTTAAGTCATGTAAGAGACTAGTTAAGTCATGTGAGAGACTAGTTAAGTCATGTAAGAGACTAGTTAAGTCATGTAAGAGACTAGTTAAGTCATGTGAGAGACTAGTTAAGTCATGTAAGAGACTAGTTAAGTGTCTGAGAGAATAGTTGTCTGTGAGAGACTAGTTATACAGTGTGAGTGACTAGTTATGTCCTGTAAGCGACTAGTTATGCCCTGTGAGAGAATAGTTAAGTCATGTAAGAGAATAGTTAAGTCTCTGAGAGACTACTTATGTCTGTGAGAGACTAGTTATGTCCTGTGAGAGAATAGTTATGCCCTGTGAGAGACTAATTAAGTCTCTGAGAGACTAGTTAAGTCTCTGAGAGACTAGTTATGGCCTGTGAGCGACTAGTTATGCCCTGTGAGAGAATAGTTAAGTCATGTAAGAGAATAGTTAAGGCTCTGAGAGACTAGTTATGTCTGTGAGAGACTAGTTATGCCCTGTGAGAGACTAATTAAGTCTCTGAGAGACTAGTTAAGTCTCTGAGAGACTAGTTATGGCCTGTGAGAGAATAGTTATGCCCTGTGAGAGACTAATTAAGTCTCTGAGAGACTAGTTAAGTCTCTGAGAGACTAGTTATGGCCTGTGAGAGAATAGTTATGCCCTGTGAGAGACTAGTTAAGTCATGTGAGAGACTAGTTAAGTCATGTAAGAGACTAGTTAAGTCATGTAAGACTAGTTAAGTCATGTAAGAGACTAGTTAAGTCATGTAAGAGACTAGTTAAGTGTCTGAGAGAATAGTTGTCTGTGAGAGACTAGTTATTCACTGTGAGCGACTAGTTATGCCCTGTGAGCGACTAGTTATGCCCTGTGAGAGAATAGTTAAGTCATGTGAGAGAATAGTTAAGTCATGTGAGAGAATAGTTAAGCCTCTGAGAGACTACTTATGTCTGTGAGAGACTAGTTATGTCCTGTGAGAGAATAGTTATGCCCTGTGAGAGACTAATTAAGTCTCTGAGAGACTAGTTAAGTCATGTAAGAGACTAGTTAAGTCATGTGAGAGACTAGTTAAGTCATGTAAGAGACTAGTTAAGTGTCTGAGAGAATAGTTGTCTGTGAGAGACTAGTTATACACTGTGAGTGACTAGTTATGCCCTGTGAGCGACTAGTTAAGTCATGTAAGAGACTAGTTAAGTCATGTGAGAGACTAGTTATGTCTGTGAGAGACTAGTTAAGTGTCTGAGAGAATAGTTGTCTGTGAGAGACTAGTTATACACTGTGAGTGACTAGTTAAGTCATGTAAGAGACTAGTTAAGTCATGTGAGAGACTAGTTATGTCTGTGAGAGACTAGTTAAGTGTCTGAGAGAATAGTTGTCTGTGAGAGACTAGTTATACACTGTGAGTGACTAGTTATGCCCTGTGAGCGACTAGTTAAGTCATGTAAGAGACTAGTTAAGTCATGTAAGACTAGTTAAGTCATGTAAGAGACTAGTTAAGTCATGTAAGACTAGTTAAGTCATGTAAGAGACTAGTTAAGTCATGTAAGACTAGTTAAGTCATGTAAGAGACTAGTTAAGTCATGTAAGAGACTATTTAAGTGTCTGAGAGAATAGTTGTCTGTGAGAGACTAGTTATTCACTGTGAGTGACTAGTTATGTCCTGTGAGCGACTAGTTATGCCCTGTGAGAGAATAGTTAAGTCATGTGAGAGAATAGTTAAGTCTCTGAGAGACTACTTATGACTACTTATGTCTGAGACTAGTTAAGTCTCTGAGAGACTAGTTATGGCCTGTGAGAGAATAGTTATGCCCTGCGAGAGACTAGTTAAGTCATGTGAAAGACTAGTTAAGTCTCTGAGAGACTATTTATGTCTGTGAGTTATGTCGTGAGAGTAGTTAAGCCTGTGAGAGAATAGTTATGCTTGTGTGAGACTAGTTATGTCCGTGAGAGACTAGTTAAGTCTCTGAGAGACTAGTAATGTCCACTGAGAGACTAGTGGTGTCTGTGAGAGACTAGTTAACTCTGTGAGAGAATAGTTAAGCATGTGAGAGACTAGCTAACTCTGTGAGAGAGCACTGAGACACTAGTTAAGCGTGTGAGAGAATATTTAATCATGTGAGAGAATAGTTAACTCTGTGAGAGAGCCTGTGAGAGACTAGTTTAACTTGTGAGAGAATAGTTAACTCTGTGAGAGACTAGTTAAGCCTGTAAGAGATTAGTTAACTCTGTGAGAGACTAGTTAAGCCTGTGAGAGACTAGTTAACTCTGTGAGAGACTAGTTAAGCCTGTGAGAGAATAGCTAAGCCTGTGAGAGACTAGTTAACTCTGTGAGAGAATAGTTAAGCCTGTGAGAGACTAGTTAACTCTGTGAGAGATTAGTTAGGTTATGTGAGGGACTCATTTCAGACAATTGGAACCTTCATAAAAATTGTAGTTCGTTGTTTTCTGATGAATATTGCATTATTTGTGAAAAAAGCTGATTATAAATCGAATACATGTCTAATTTTTACTCTATCTTTACTGTATGTGTATGTACACACAAACACACATATAACATTATTTCCCCTATGGACAAGCAAAGACCATACTGCTGTTCATTCATACAGATGGAAATATTTGTCAGTAGTGTGCAGCTCCTGCATCTAACAGGTCTTATTTCTCTAAATCAGCTTCAGCCTGCAGGGCTTGACCGGGCCGCTGTGATGGCATGATAAGACTGAGATGCAGACTACTGTGAAACAGACACAGGGCAAACACAAGCCGATGTCAAGCAGATAACTATTTCAGAAGGATCTCAGAGTCTGTCTATTATATTAGTATAGTTATTTTTAAATTAGTTTTTATTTCAATACTAGATTTAAATGTGCAGTACATTTCAGTCTAGATTTAGATTCAAGTTTTAGTAATTCTTGTGCAAAACTCTTACTATCAATAAAAATAAAATAATATTTCAAACAAACACTGAATCTAAAACAAATAAAAGTAAATATGATGAAGAATTCAGATAAAAACCCACAATGAGTGCTTATTAATTCTGAAAACCATTATTTATTTTTGCTAACTTTAATTTTTCATTTAGTTAGTTTTTCCGTGGCTGTTGTTGAATTCTTTCAGTTTTAATTTTTCTTTTTTTCTGATTTAAATTTTTATTTTAGTTAATCAAAATATGTTTTGACCAATAGTCTTAGTTTTAGCAGTCTTAGTTCTAGTTTAGTAGTCCTTAGCAGAGTATAGTGTCAGCTCAAAGTGATTTATCTCTTAAATGGCAAACTGTACACTAAACAGGGCTTCACCTGCATCCAGGATAAACGCGGTACAGTAAATATGAGTGATGTGTGTCGAACACACCCGAGGGCTGCTGTCTATAGCGTCCGCCCTACACGAGGAGCAATGGATGTCCGCTCAGACTGATTGCTGAGTGAATGATGTGCTTGTGTTGCGTGAGTTATTGCGTGTCAGGCTCCGCTAGCCGTGTTTGGCAGGTGTATGGCATGTGAAAACTGGAAAACAAGAAATAACAGCTGCTGGGAAACACGGGAGGACAGATGTGAAGACTGATGACTAAATGATTTGGACAGATATCAAAGCAGAACAGGTAGGTTTGATGTGTGGTACTGTTGGGTAACAGACTGTACTCGTCTCACACAAGCCAGACGTTTGTTTTCAGCGCAGTCTGGGCCATTTCTGAGCCTTCTCTAGACCAGAAAAACACATTTTGCCTAAAAGTGCATTTGGGAAGATATGTAAAGATATGTAAGAACTTTGGACGTTTTGGAAATATGAAGTTATGGAACATGTGAATTGGTGTTTTCCCCCCTACATCTGCCTGGCTAAGTTTTGAGGATTGCTGATTGATTTATTGTAAAACTTAATACAAATATTTTATACAAAATCTTAATTTGTCTTCAACAAATGAAAGACATGAAATCTGGGATCACATGAATGTGAAGAAATGATGCAAAAATTGTCATTATTGGGTGTATTATCTCCTTCATTGCATTAAAAAAGGAGAATTGGTCTGAAGGCCTGTGGATAGACCGAGATCCAACTCTAGTACGCTTCCCTCTTTAGCTCACAAACAGGTCTTAACAGCCCACTGTTATCCATTAGCAGATGCATCGAAAGATACTTACCGTACACTAATTGCAGCTACAGTCCCACGGGAGCAACCTGGGGTTAAGTGCGCTGCTAAAGGGTACAACGAGGGTTCTTACTAATTGTCCAGTTAGTAATTGTCCAGGTGGTCACCCCCACCTGATAGTGAGTATGCAGCATTTGCATTAACGTCTCAACAATTACAGCACTACATAGGCGACCCTCTGCGCAGTCTGTGTAGAGCACAAGCAATCAACAGTAACGTCGCCCAGAGCCACACCCTGTCATAGAAAAATTACCCAACATCCCCAAACACCATTCATCAATGTAAAAGTGTGCTTGACGGGGACCTTGTCAAACACACAGCCCAGAGTCACCTTCCAGAACAGCACAGCTTAATCACGCCACATAAGTACACAAGGAGCTGTTAGTAAGGTCTCCGGTAAACTTGACATGTGCTGGTAATATTACACCAATAATGCTGTACAATCAACATGAAGTCAAATCTCAGACTATTTACTTTCTTATTACGTTTTTTGGACTGGATTAGGTGGTGTAGGTTATGCCAAATGTTTCTGCAGTTTAAATTATAATGACTAGCACCGTACCACGCATTTATATTAAAACAATAGTACATCAAGTACAAATCCAGACTGAGACCAGAAAAGAGTTGAGTCCAAATAAAAAAAAAACAGAAAAGAGTCCAGTACAAATTGAGAATGAGACCAGAAAATAGAGTCCAAATCAAGATCAAGACCAGGAGAGAGTCGAGTCCAAATCAAGACCAAAACCAGAAAATTGTTCAGTTCAAATCAAAAATAAGACCTGAAGAGAGTCCAGTCCAAACTGAGAACAAGACCAGAAAATACTAGAGTCCAAATCAAGATCAAGACCAGGAGAGAGTAGAGTCCAAATCAAAGCCAAAAGCAGAAAATAGTTGAGTCCAAACTGAGAACAAGAAAATAGTAGAGTCCAAATCAAGATCAAGACCAGGAGAGAGTCGAGTCCAAATCAAGACCAAAACCAGAAAATTGTTCAGTTCAAATCAAAAATAAGACCTGAAGAGAGTCCAGTCCAAACTGAGAACAAGACCAGAAAATACTAGAGTCCAAATCAAGATCAAGACCAGGAGAGAGTAGAGTCCAAATCAAAGCCAAAAGCAGAAAATAGTTGAGTCCAAACTGAGAACAAGAAAATAGTAGAGTCCAAATCAAGATCAAGACCAGGAGAAAGTAGAGTCCAAATCAAAGCCAAAAGCAGAAAATAGTTTAGTCCAAATTGAGAACAAGACCAGGAGAGAATCCAGACCAAATCAAGACCAAAACCAGAAAATAGTCAAGCCCAAATCAAAAATGAGACCAAAAGGGAGTCCAGTCTAAATTGAGAACAAGACCAGAAAATAGTAGAGTCCAAATCAAGATCAAGACCAGGAGAGAGTCAAGTGCAAATCAAAGCCAAAACCAGAAAATAGTAGAGTCCAAATCAAGATCAAGACCAGGAGAGAGTCAAGTCCAAATCAAACCCAAAACCAGAAAATAGTAGAGTCCAAATCAAGATCACGACCAGGAGAGAGTCAAGTCCAAATCAAACCCAAAACCAGAAAATAGTAGAGTCCAAATCAAGATCACGACCAGGAGAGAGTCAAGTTCAAATCAAAGCCAAAACCAGAAAATCGTAGAGTCCAAATCAAGTTCAAAACCAGGAGAGAGTAGAGTCCAAATCAAACCCAAACCAGAAAATAGTAGAGTCCAAATCAAGATCAAAACCAGGAGAGAGTAGAGTCCAAATCAAAGCCAAAACCAGAAAATAGTAGAGTCCAAATCAAGATCAAAACCAGGAGAGAGTCAAGTCCAAATCAAAGCCAAAACCAGAAAACAGTAGAGTCCAAATCAAGATCAAGACCAGGAGAGAGTAGAGTCCAAATCAAGACCAAAAAAAGAAAATAGTTGAGTCCAAATCAAAAACAAGACCAGAAGAGAGTCCAGTCCAAATTCAGAACAAGACCAGAAAACAGTAGAGTCCAAATCAAGATCAAGACCAGGAAAGAGTCGAGTCCAAATCAAAGCCAAAACCAGAAAATAGTCGAGTCCGAATCAAGATCAAGACCAGTAGAGAGTCCAGTCCAAATCAAGACCAAAACCAAAAAATAGTTGAGTCTAAATCAAGTTCAAGACCAGAAGAGAGTCCAGTCCAAATCAAAGCCAAAACCAGAAAATAGTCGAGTCCGAATTAAGATCAAGATCAGAAGAGTCAAGGCCAAATCTAGATTGAGACCAAAAGAGTTGATAGCAACTCAAGATTAAGACCAGAATAGAGTCAAGTCCAAATCAAGACCGAGACCAAAAGAGTCGAGCCCAAATCAAGATTGAGACCAGAAGAGAGTTGAGTCCAAATCCAGACCAAATGATAATTGAGTCCAAATCAAGACGAGAAGAGAGTAAAGTCCAAATCCAGTACAGAAGAGTCAAATCCAAATCCAGATTGAGACCAGAATAGTCTAGCCCAAACTAAGTTTGATACCAGAAGAGAGTCTAGTCCAAATCAAGATCGAGACCATTAGAGCAGAGTCCAAATCAAAACTGACCAAAAGTGTTGATTCCAAATCAAGATTAAGACCAGAAAATCTCGAGCCTAAATCAAGATTGAGACCAGAAGAGAGTCAAGTCTAAATCCAGACCAAACAAGAACTGAGTCCAAATCAAGACTAGAAGAGTAGTCCAAATTCAGTACAGAAAATTCTAATCCAAATCAAGATCTAGACCAGAAGTCAAGTCCAAATTAAGATCGAGACCAGAAAAGTAGAGTCCGAATCAAGATCGAGACCAGAAGTCAAGTCCAAATTTAGACCATAAGAGTTGAATCCAAATCAAGGTTTACACCAGAAGTCGAGTCCAAAACAAGATCGAGACCAGTAGAGTCGAGTCCAAATCAAGATCGAGAACAGAAGAGTCGAGTCCAAATCCAGATTCAGTACAGAAAAAAATTGAGTCTAAATCAAGATTCAGACCAGAAAAGAGTCAAGTCCGAATCAAGATCGAGACCAGAAGAGTCGAGTCCAAATCAAGATCAAGACCAGAAGAGTCGAGTCCAAATCAAGATCGAGACCAGAAAAGAGTCAAGTCCAAATCAAGATCGAGACCAGAAGAGTCGAGTCCAAATCAAGATCGAGACCAGAAAAAGTCAATTCCAAATTTAGACCAGAAGAGTTGAATCCAAATCAAGGTTTACACCAGAAGTCGAGTCCAAATCAAGATCGAGACCAGTAGAGTCGAGTCCAAATCAAGATCGAGAACAGAAGAGTCGAGTCCAAATCCAGATTCAGTACAGAAAAAATTGAGTCTAAATCAAGATTCAGACCAGAAAAGAGTCAAGTCCGAATCAAGATCGAGACCAGAAGAGTCGAGTCCAAATCAAGATCGAGACCAGAAAAAGTCAATTCCAAATTTAGACCAGAAGAGTTGAATCCAAATCAAGGTTTACACCAGAAGTCGAGTCCAAATCAAGATCGAGACCAGTAGAGTCGAGTCCAAATCAAGATCGAGAACAGAAGAGTCGAGTCCAAATCCAGATTCAGTACAGAAAAAATTGAGTCTAAATCAAGATTCAGACCAGAAAAGAGTCTAGTCCAAATCAAGATCGAGACCAGAAAAAGTCAATTCCAAATTTAGACCAGAAGAGTTGAATCCAAATCAAGGTTTACACCAGAAGTCGAGTCCAAATCAAGATTGAGACCAGAAGAGTCGAGTCCAAATCAAGACCCTGACCAGAAAAGATTTGAGACCAAATAACTTACAAATCTAGACTGAAACCAGAAAATTGTCAAGTCCAAATCAAGAGAAAAGAAGAGTCAAGTCTAAATCCATATTGAAACCAGACGAGACTCAACTTCCAAATGAAGAGCGAGACCAGAATAGGGTCGACCCCCCGTGCAAAAACACCCATTACATCTGCAACTGTATTTGGTGAAGCAACTCATCCAGTCAGGAAAGACAAAAACAGACTCATCCGTCCTCATGTTTCAGACATCATGTGTGCAGAAACACTCTCCAGCCGCCGCTCCGTCATTCATCATTTCTGAAAGCACCGTTGTAGGATCTCTCTGGGCTTCAGGTGAACTCACCTACACCTCCTAAAAGAGCAGATGGTTAGGCAGACGAGTTAGTGGAGCCAAACGTGTTGGAGATCATCATGGCGTGACACTCCAGCATCACTTAAACTTCATTTTCTTCAGGGGCATGAATATTTCCCCAGCACACTTTGCTCGGAGCATCAGAAAATTGAGGCTGTGATTGCAGGAAATGGTTGAAATTTAGCTGACTCCACCGTTTAGAGAGGAGAAAGAAAAAAAGCCTGGAGCTGCATCCCCAAAAATCTTTTATATATGTGGTTTATAGGCTATAAAGCCGTACTAAGCTGTAGAAACAAGCAGGATATATAATGTGGACGGAATTCTGGGACTGACGACACCTGCTCTTTACAAGCAGATAAATTGGCTTGGCGGTCGCCGACAGAAGCTCGGAAATGATTTGATAAATGTATGATGGAGATGCAACAAACAGGTTTATTTTTTAAAAGTGTGCGGGTTATTCCTGAGCCTGTGTTTCCCCGGTGGAGCGCGCACAGATTTATCACGCAGACGGAGAGGAGAAAGCCATGGAGAGATTATTTCGAGCAGGACTGGATTGGCTGAGATTCCCATGAGTGAACGCTTATAGAGACAAATATGTTTTTTTTTTTTTTCATTACGGAGGGAATGGATGAATTCTTCAGTGCCGTGACGTGGCATGATGGTAATCAGGCACTATAAAGACACAATACACACATACAAACAGGCTTTTGGGCTGAACAAATCATGCAAATGGCCTGAGACATTACCGGCGGCAGTGAATCACTCATTCTTCTGGCTGTAGACGACACGTAATTTACAGTTTCATCATTTCTAATGTGCTAAAGAGTGTCGGCAGACTTGTGACTGCGTTGGGATTATATCTGCAAGCACAAACACATGTGTGTGTTACCTTAGCATCGTTGTTCAATTCAGTTTTTTGAGGGTTTTTTTTTACTTAAATTAAATGTATTTTAGTCATTTTAATGTTTTATTGCTGTATTATGATTTATTTAATTAAATTGAGTGGCGCAGTAGCACTGGTTCGAGCCTCAGCTGAGTCAGTTGGCATTTCTGTGTGGAGTTTGCATGTTCTCCCCGTGTTGGCGTGGGTTTCCTCTGGGTGCTCCGGTTTCCCCCACAGTCCAAATACATGTGCTATAGGGGAATTGGGTCAGCTAAACTGTCTGTAGTGTATTTGTGTATGGGTGTTTCCCAGTGATGGGTTGCAGCTGGAAGGGCATCCGCTGCGTAAAACATATGCTGGATAAGTTGGTGGTTCATTAAGCTATGGCGACCCCTGATTAATAAAGAGATTAAGCTGTTAAGAAATTGAAATAATGAATAAGTGTATCAAATTAGTTCACTTATTTATTTTACACAGACACACGTTTGTGTAATTTTAGCTTCACTGTTCATTTCTACAGAAGTCCTAAAAGGCCATGCATTAAAATATTTTTTCTCTCTTGTTTTGTCATGATCACGACTTAATTATCTCGTGATCTCGACATAACAAAAAAGTTGTTTTCTCGTGATCTCGACATAACAAAAACTTTTGTCGTGATCACGACTTATTTTTTTTGCTTTAATTTATTTATTATTGTATTAATTATTATTAGTAGTAGTAGTATAGTAGTAGTCATTCATTCATTCATTTTCTTGTCGGCTTTGTCCCTTGCGGGGTCGCCACAGCGGAATGAACCGCCAACTTATCCAGCACGATTTTACGCAGCGGATGCCCTTCCAGCCGCAACCCATCTCTGGGAACTTCCACACACACATTCACACACTATGGACAATTTAGCTTACCCAATTCACCTGTACTGCATGTCTTTGGACTGTGGGGGAAACCGGAGCACCCGGAGGAAACCCACGCGAACCCAGGGGAGAACATGCAAACTCCACACAGAAACGCCAAATGACCCAGCCCAGCCGAGGTTCGAACCTGCGACCCAGCGACGTTCTTGCTGTGAGGCAACAGCACTACCTACTGCGCCACTGGGTTGCCCGTATAGTAGTAGTATTAGTATTAATATCTGGCAAATGTCAGGACACCGGCCTTGCGAACAGGGAGAGAATAACTGCAGACGCGCATTCGTGCAACACATTAAAGGCGTTCAGAACAGCCATAATATGAGAGCAAACGCTCGTGCTCCTGATTAATCTTCTTTCATGATTATGTTCATGTATATGATCATTATTTACAATAATTTGCATCAACTTTTACCATTTTAAATCAACTCTATATGGCGCATTTTAAAAGTTGTAAATAATTTGCGGAAAGGATCAAAGCAAGTGCAGGATCTTCATCATTCTTTATAATTTAATTCATGCATGCAGCAACTTATTTTGCGCCATATAGAGTTGCCTTAAAATGGTAACAGTTGAGGGAATATTATTGTAAATAATGGTATATAATCAAATACGTGAATATAATCATAAATGTACATTAATCAGGAGCACGAGCGTTTGCTCTCATATTATGGCTGTTCTGAACGCCTTTAATGTGTTGCACGAATGCGTGTCTGCAGTTGGGCTACTCTCTCCCTGTTCGCAGGGCCGGTGTAGACTCTCTGGCCAGACATTTGCCAGATATTAATAATAATAATAATAATAATTAATACATAAATAAATAAAAGCAAAAAAAATAAGTTGTGATCATGACATAACAACTTTTTGTTATGTCGAGATCACGAGAAAACAATATTTAATGAAAAAATATTTTAATGCACGGCCTCTTAGGACTTCCGTACATTTCAGATTTTTTTGTATCTCGTTTTTATTTTTCACTTAAATTTTAAATTAAGTTTTAGTAATTTTTTTGTAGTTTCTTTCCTAGTTTTTTTCTATACTGTATCTGTTTTATTGCAGTTTTAGGTTTTAATCGAGTGTATTAAATTCGTTTATTTAATTATTTTACACAGACACACATCTGTGTTATTTTAATACCACTGTTTTTTTCGGATATTAGCTGCGTCCCAAATGGCGCACTTATGCACTATGTACTTATGCACTTACATACTCAACTGCATAGTATGAAACATCCCAAGTAGGAAAAAGTCATTTCCACGGGACAAATATATGACTTGCTGGAGTTTGCAGGGCATATGTAAAAAAAAAAATAAAAAATAAAAAAATAAAAAAAGGGGGGGTGGGGGGGGGGGGGGGGGGTTTGCAAGACCAAAGGGATTTCCCAATTTCCGGGAGATTATCATTCATTTGCGGGCATCTGGGACTCTCTATGCATATGCGGGAGACGCCCAGAACTTCCAGGAGACTTGGGATGTCTGTAGTATGTAGGTAGTGTCGTCCAAAATAAAACACTAAGGCAGGGGTGTCCAAACTCGGTCCTGGAGGGCCGGTGTCCTGCATATTTTAGTTCCAACCCCAATTAAACACACCTGAACCAGCTCATCAAGCTCTTAGGTATACTAGAAACTTCCAGGCAAGTGTGCTGAAGGAAGTTGGAGCTAAGCTATGCAGGACACCAGCCCTCCAGGACCGAGTTTGGACATCCCTGCACTAACGTTTTTTTTTACTAAGTGGAAATTCCAACAATTTCCCTGATGACGTTTGATGATTGCGAAATAAATGTCCAAACTACTAAATAACCCAGCTCAGATCGGGTTGGGTGCATTAGGACCGGTGGGTTACATGTGGGGGCTCGTCCGGGATGGGAGTGAGGTTCAGTGGGGCTGAATGTAACAGAGGCCACTTAGCAAAGTGCTATGCAGGTAAAACCTCACTCCTCTGTCTTTAAAAGGGTGATCTAGCGACGTACGTTAAAGGCCATGATCTTTAGCCTCCTTGTTAGAGCAGCCGACTCCCATACAAAGAATCGCCGGTTCAATCCCAGCTCTGGTCGGGTTGGGTGCAGTAGGAGCAGTGGGGGCTCATCCGGGATGTGAGTGAGGTTTAGTGGGGGTGAGTATAACAGAGGTCAGCTAGCGAAGTGCTATGCAGGTAAACCTTAGATGCTAGGGGCCACGGTCTTTAGCCTCCTTGTTAGAGCAACCGACTCCCACACAAAGAATCGCCGGTTCAATCCCAGCTCAGACCGGGTTGGGTGCTGTAGGACTGGTGGATTACACGTGTATTTAGATGTATAACTACATTTTAAAATGGACTATATATTCTCTGTATATTCAAGTATATATGCTGTAATGATTTGATATTGAACTTTAAGCACCAGCAGCACTTTATGAAACTCTACAGAATAATAATAATGACCGCACACACAGAGAGAGAGAAAGACTGGAGCGGCTCCAGAAAGAAGCGGCTGCTTTCCTGTGCAGATTAAAGTCTGCGGAAGAAAATAAAGTTTATTGCCTGGAAAGAAGAGAAGAAGGCATGTAGAGGTATTAAAGCAGCCGAGGTGAACAATTAGACAGATGGAGGAGAAGAAAAAGGAGGAGGAGGAGAAGAAGGAAAAGCAGAAGGAAAAAGTGAAGGAAAAGGATCAGAAGAAGAACAAGGGGATGGAGAAGAAGAAGAGAGAACATACATGCAGGATTGTATGAGAAAGGCAGATCTGTTCAAGGACAGGAGAAGAGCTTCAGTGCTGAACTCCAGTGTTTATTGCTGAGTGTGCAAACAGAGCAGCTGCACGCGCGCGCACACGCGCACACACACACACACACACACACACACACACACACACACAGTGCTTCACAAACACACTTCACATTTTAGAAAACAATGATAGAGGTACAGAAAAACTGAGACGTATTCTACTCTGTTTTGAAAGGATTTTAAACCGTTCTGTTCTCATATTTAATATCTAAAATCATTCATTAATAGAGATAGTCTGTGTGTGTGTGTGTGTGTGTGTGTGTGTGTGTGTGTGTGTGTGTGTGTGCACGTGTGTGTGTGTATGCCGTAAAATCACAGTTCCTAATGAACGATCTGTTACTCCAGCCATTTCCTGCCTGCAGAGGAAGTAAAGCTAATAAAGCGGCTGGTAGGGCATCCGCTGCATAAAACCTATGCTGGATAAGTTGGCGGTTCATTCCGCTGAGGCAAATCCCCAGATTAATAAAGGGACTAAGCCGAAAAGAAAATGAATGAATGAATGAATGAATGAATGAAATATGCCTGACAAGATTTTTGGAAATTATTGTTACGCTCAACCACATTTTAATAGCATTTTAATCTTCTTTTTTTATTTATAAAATCAAAAATAATAATAAAATAAAACAAACTAATTTCTTACTTTTTTCAAACTCTTTTATTCCTTTGAAACTAATTCTTGTTATGATGTGTATGTACTATGACATATACAGTATTTAGCTAATTATAATTACAACAATTAATATTAAAATGCTAAAATATTCTGTTTAACAGAGGAAGGACCTTTTTCACAGTAATTCCTAATATATTGATATTATAGAGAACATATTTCTTTTAGCTTGGCTGGAATAATTTATATGAAGAGTTTAGACGCAAAAACCTCTAAATGCCGTCTGAAATTTTCCTCTAAAATGAGCATTTTTATCAGGCTCCTGTGTGTATGTTCAGTAATATCACTTTTATGGCAAAGAATTAGTCCTTTTCCTGGTCTTTAAAATAAAATATCACAACATAAACAAAGGAGGCTGAGAAAAATGTTCAATTTCAGACGGCACTTAGAGGTTTTTGCATCTGAACTCTTCATATATATATATATACAGTTGAAGTCAGAATTATTAGAGCCCCTGTTTATTTTTTCCTCAATTTCTGTTTAACGGAGATCAGATTTTCTCATCACATTTCTAAACATAATAGTTTTAATAACTCATCTCTAATAACTGATTTATTTTCTCTTTGTCATGATGACAGTAAATAATATTAGACTAGATATTCTTCAAGACACTTCTATACAGCTTAAAGTGACATTTAAAGGCTTCACTAGGCTAATTAGGGTAACTAGGCAGGTTAGGGGAATTAGGCAAGTTATTGTATAATGATGGTTTGTTCTGTAGACTATTGAAAAAATATATAGCTTAATGGGGCTAATAATATTGACCTTAAAATAATTATTTTAAATTGAAAACTGCTTTTATTCTAGCCAAAATAAAACAAATAAGACTTTCTCCAGAAGAAAAAATATTATCAGACATACTGTGAACATTTCCTTGCTCTGTTAAACATAATTTGGGAAATATTTAAAAAAGAAAAAAAAATTCAAAGGCGAATAATTCTGACTTCAGCTGTATACACACACTGAATAAAATGATTTAAAGATGATTCCCTGGATTTTCTGTACGAAAAAAAATTAAGTGACTGTAAACAATTTATTTGGGCTGAATTTAAACAAACAAGTTAAGTTGAACATTACAAAACGTAATTTGTTTGTTTAAATTTAACCCACTGTTTGGAACAATTTTGCAGAAATAAATTTTTTTCAGTATATATATATACTGTATATAACTGCGATGCAGACGCGGACAATTCGGTATCGGTTCAGTAATAGATCCTAACCAGTTGTTGCATACTGATGTCATTTATCTCGAACGCGCTATGTTGCGGTAGAATACTATAGCGAGGGCGGCGAGCACGAATAATTAAAACGCAGAAACTCTGGTTTGATGCAGAGTGTTTTATTTGAGCAGCTAAAACTAAAGGTACATTTCATATATCTGACTGCTTGTATTAAAGGACCAGATTGTATTAGAAATACATATAAAATGTATTTAAAAATTATATATTTTAATACAAGAATTATTGTGCTGTGAAGTAAAATATATAATTGAGTATTGAAAGCATCGTCAATCCATCGTGATGCACAGAGATATTGAATTGAACTGAATCGATGGCATGATAATCATAACCGAACCGTGAGACCAGTGTAGGTTCACACTTTTGTTATAACTTATTTTATTTTATGTTTTATATTATTTTATTTTATTTTATTTTTTATTTAATTTTCTGTAAAAAAAATTTGTTATTCTAGATTATTTAATTTTATATTGTTTTATTTACCTTTTTTAATTATTTTTTTATTTTTTCAGTGTTATTTAGGATTATTTTATTTGGTTTTATATTATATTTTTATTTTATTCATTTTTATTATTTTTTGTTTGTTAGATTTTTAATTATTTATTTTTTATTTTAGTTATCTTTATAATTTATTTTAATATATACATATTTTTTCTGTTTTATTTCTGTTTTATTTTAATTTAGTTTTTTCAGTTATTTGTTAATTTTGGATTATTTTTTATTATTATTTATTTGTTTTTAATTTATTTATTTGAATATATTTATTTATATATGTGTGTGTGTGTGTGTGTGTGTGTGTGTGTGTGTGTGTGTGTGTGTGTGTGTGTGTGTGTGTGTGTGTGTGTGTGTGTGTGTGTGTGTGTGTACGTGTTTTTGTGACATATCAGGACACAAATCTGTATAATGACATGGGTATGACACAGGTATTACAAAAAGCAGGTGAAATATGAGGACATTGGTGACGTCCTCACTTCTCAAAAAGCTTCTAAATCACAGGATGAGTTTGTTCAGGGAGTAAAGCTGTACACTGTCTCCTGTGATGGTTGGGTTTAGGGGTAGGGTGGGGTGAGGGCAATATATTATACGCTTTGATCTGTATAAAATGAATGGAAGCCTATGTAATGTACCCACTTTTCACAAAAACAAACATGTGTGTGTGTGTGTGTGTGTGTGTGCGCGTGTGCGCGTGTGCGTGTGCGTGTGCGTGATACATTTCTAAGGTCAATATTATTAGCCTCAATAATAATAATTAATGTTTTTACCCAAATTAACCCCTTTAAATGTCACTTTAAGCTGTATAGAAGTGTCTTGAAGAATATCTAGTCTAATACTATTTACTGTCATCATGACAAAGAGAAAATAAATCAGTTATTAGAGATGAGTTATTAAAACTATTATGATTAGAAATGTGTTAAATGTGAAAAATAATTAACATTTTATACACACACACACACACACACATGTAAAAATGACATTATTAAAGCACAGCAATGAAATAAAAACGACAGAGACAGCGGTTATGACTAGAAAGCGGAGCGAGCGAAAGTGTGTGTGTGTGTGTGAGGAAACGGTGAAGTCCTGATCTGCAAAGGGCACCTTTTAAAAGCAATTAGACGCGTGACTTTGAGCTGCAGGTTTGATTATTGCGGTCAGTGATGAGCCGCGGCTGACCTTCCTCTGACCCGACCACACACTCCTGCTCATCAACTTTAACACTCGCTTTTATCATATATTTTTAAAAGAAGGAGAAAAATGGCCAGCGCTGCCGCTCCATACATCATCCTGTCAGGAGGACGACACGCGTTCATAAATACACTCCAATCTCTGCTCCACCTGCAGCCCGTGCACACACACACTTTGAAGAGACTAATTACACACATGCACGCACACACACATGCATGCACACACTCACACATGCGCACACAGGCACAACTACACACAGGCATGCACACACACTTGCATACTTACACACACACTCTCTCCCTCACGCATACAGAAACACACACAAACACTATTTCACTCTCTCACACACATGCACACTCTTTTACTTCTCTCACACACACATACAGACACACACACACTCTTCCACACACAGACACACACTCTCAGTCTTACAGGCACTCTGTGTTAACTTAAGTCTATATTAAATGTGAATCAGACAAGAATCAGACGGAGAATCAGACGGAGAATCAGACGGAGAATAGAGAATCAGACGGAGAATCAGACGGAGAATCAGACGGAGAATAGAGAATCAGACGGAGAATCAGACGGAGAATCAGACGGAGAATCAGACGGAGAATAGAGAATCAGACGGAGAATAGAGAATCAGACGGAGAATCAGACGGAGAATAGAGAATCAGACGGAGAATCAGACGGAGAATAGAGAATCAGACGGAGAATCAGACGGAGAATAGAGAATCAGACGGAGAATCAGACGGAGAATCAGACGGAGAATCAGATGGAGAATCAGACGGAGAATCAGACGGAGAATAGAGAATCAGACGGAGAATCAGACGGAGAATAGAGAATCAGACGGAGAATCAGACGGAGAATAGAGAATCAGACGGAGAATCAGACGGAGAATCAGACGGAGAATAGAGAATCAGACGGAGAATAGAGAATCAGACGGAGAATCAGACGGAGAATCAGACGGAGAATAGAGAATCAGACGGAGAATCAGACGGAGAATCAGACGGAGAATAGAGAATCAGACGGAGAATCAGACGGAGAATAGAGAATCAGACGGAGAATCAGACGGAGAATAGAGAATCAGACGGAGAATAGAGAATCAGACGGAGAATCAGACGGAGAATAGAGAATCAGACGAAGAATCAGACGGAGAATCAGACGGAGAATAGAGAATCAGACGGAGAGTCAGACGGAGAATCAGACGGAGAATAGAGAATCAGATGGAGAATCAGACAGAGAATCAGACGGAGAATCAGACAGAGAATCAGACGGAGAATAGAGAATCAGATGGAGAATCAGACGGAGAATAGAGAATCAGACGGAGAATCAGACGGAGAATAGAGAATCAGACAGAGAATCAGACGGAGAATAGAGAATCAGACGGAGAATCAGACGGAGAATAGAGAATCAGACGGAGAATCAGACGGAGAATAGAGAATCAGACGGAGAATCAGACGGAGAATAGAGAATCAGACGGAGAATCAGACGGAGAATAGAGAATCAGACGGAGAATCAGACGGAGAATAGAGAATCAGAGGGAGAATCAGACGGAGAATCAGACGGAGAATCAGATGGAGAATCAGACGGAGAATCAGACGGAGAATAGAGACTCAGACGGAGAATCAGACGGAGAATAGAGAATCAGACGGAGAATCAGACGGAGAATAGAGAATCAGACGGAGAATCAGACGGAGAATAGAGAATCAGACGGAGAATCAGACGGAGAATAGAGAATCAGACGGAGAATCAGACGGAGAATCAGACGGAGAATAGAGAATCAGACGGAGAATCAGACAGAGAATCAGACGGAGAATAGAGAATCAGACGGAGAATCAGACGGAAAATAGAGAATCAGATGGAGAATCAGACGGAGAATCAGACGGAGAATCAGACGGAGAATAGAGAATCAGACGGAGAATCAGACGGAGAATAGAGAATCAGACGGAGAATCAGACGGAGAATCAGACAGAGAATAGAGAATCAGACGGAGAATCAGACGGAGAATAGAGAATCAGACGGAGAATCAGACGGAGAATAGAGAATCAGACGGAGAATCAGACGGAGAATCAGACGGAGAATAGAGAATCAGACGGAGAATCAGACGGAGAATAGAGAATCAGACGGAGAATCAGACAGAGAATAGAGAATCAGACAGAGAATCAGACGGAGAATAGAGAATCAGACGGAGAATCAGACGGAGAATAGAGAATCAGACGGAGAATCAGACGGAGAATAGAGAATCAGACGGAGAATAGAGAATCAGACGGAGAATCAGACGGAGAATCAGACGGAGAATAGAGAATCAGACGAAGAATCAGACGGAGAATCAGACGGAGAATAGAGAATCAGACGGAGAGTCAGACGGAGAATCAGACGGAGAATCAGACGGAGAATAGAGAATCAGATGGAGAATCAGACAGAGAATCAGACGGAGAATCAGACAGAGAATCAGACGGAGAATAGAGAATCAGATGGAGAATCAGACGGAGAATAGAGAATCAGACGGAGAATCAGACGGAGAATCAGACGGAGAATAGAGAATCAGACGGAGAATCAGACGGAGAATCAGACGGAGAATAGAGAATCAGACGGAGAATAGAGAATCAGATGGAGAATCAGACGGAGAATAGAGAATCAGACGGAGAATCAGACGGAGAATCAGACGGAGAATAGAGAATCAGACAGAGAATCAGACGGAGAATAGAGAATCAGACAGAGAATCAGACGGAGAATCAGACGGAGAATCAGACGGAGAATAGAGAATCAGACGGAGAATCAGACGGAGAATAGAGAATCAGACGGAGAATCAGACGGAGAATCAGACGGAGAATAGAGAATCAGACGGAGAATCAGACGGAGAATAGAGAATCAGACGGAGAATCAGACGGAGAATCAGATGGAGAATAGAGAATCAGACGGAGAATCAGACGGAGAATAGAGAATTAGACGGAGAATCAGACGGAGAATAGAGAATCAGACGGAGAATAGAGAATCAGACCGAGAAACAGAAAAAAAAAATCAGATGAGAATCAGACTTAGAATGAAACTGAAAATGAAACAGAGAATCAAACGGAGAATCACTCTGCAGCAGCAGTGAGTGCAGATGCGAGATCAAACATCACGCACGCACGCACACACACGTGCTCGCAGATCAGAAGGGAAATTCTCTAGAAATGATGTTTTACAGCCTGGAAAAATGAGCTTTTCCAGAGTAACCGAGGCCCTTTCAGCTCTACATGGGTTCAGATTTTTTTTCTAGATCTGCACGACATTAAACTACAGTTACTTGTTTAATATAAACTGTGATTGTGCTTTGATCAAAATCATTTATTAAACATTTAAAAGAAATGAAATGGAGCAAAGCTGAGCTCAAATCAGACTAAAACCTATCATGTTGACAATGTAGACTATTACTGCTGTCCTAAATGCAGAAGATCCATCACCATTATCTTCTTCATCCTCATCTTCATCATCTTCATCCTCATCATCGTTTTCTTCATCTTCACATGCTCATCTTCATAATCATCATCATCATTAACCTCATCATCACCATGCTCATCTTCATCTCCATCATCACCATCCTCATCTTCTTCATCTCTCTCTCTCTCTCTCTGGCTGATCTACACATCAGGAATGGAGGGAGCCTCAGATAAAGTGTCTTCATCATCATCGCAGCAGATATTGAGAGATTTACTCCCAATTTCCCGCAGATCCGCACACGCTGCAGAATCCGCCCGCGCTCGCTGATTTCCTAACAGCCTCGTCCTAATGCAACACCTTCCGCTCGCCCACATTCCAGAATAAACCCGCCAATTACATATTTACAGCAGGTGTGTGCGTGTGTGTGTGTGTTCTGCAATTCGGCAGCTTTGGGGCTCTCTGATACGCCGGCTAAGATTTAAGGACGCATCAATTGGCCGTGTTTGATCCAAATGAATCTGTTCAGAGTAAAATGTCACCGCAAAAACTTCATAGTGTTAATGTCAGCAAAATGAGGCTCCCAGAGACACCAAATAATGACTTTCTGCTTTTATCCGCCGCTCTCTTTATGATTGCATTGTTACAAATCAGGTTTTACGTAATTCTCCTTTATGCTCTCAAAACGTGTCGTTTTCTAAAAACAATCTAATGCATCACTTCAATATCCCGGAGTAAAGGAGTTTTAAAAGCACCAGAGGTTCTTTATATTCTCTTTGATCATCACTTCAAATGACGCGTGTATTAAAAATAATGCATTTCCCTGTGAAACACACACTGCGGTAATTGAATCTCAGATCAAAAACAGATGGAAGCGTTTTGTGTCTTATATTTCACTCATGCAATTACACAAACACACACACACACACACACACACACGCACACACACACACGCACACACAAACTGAAATAAATGTGCTCAATATTTGTCATGCTGTATGAGGGCTTTTTTGTGTCAAGTGTATGCATTTTGAAAGATAAATTAAACAAGGCGGCGACACGGTGGCTCAATGGTTAGCACTGTAGCCTCACAGTAAGAAGGTCGCTGGTTCGAGTCCCGGCTGGGTCAGTTGGTGTTTCTGTGTGGAGTTTGCATGTTCTCCCCGTGTTGGCGTGGGTTTCCTCCGGGTGCTCCGGTTTCCCCCATAGTCCAAACACAGTTATAGTATTGGTTGATCTTTAATAACATTAATGAAGGCATTTAGAGTGTCTGAATGTAATGTGTGTATAGCGCATTTATCATGTGTGGACATACACCCAAAGTGCTTCACAATCATTGGGGTCTCTCCACACCACCACCAGTGTGCAGCTCCACTTGGATGATGCTCCGGCAGCCACAGGACAACAGCACCAGTGCTTCACCACACACCAGCTATAGGTGGAGTGGAGAGACAGTGATGGAGCCAATTCAGTGGATTTGATTGGGAATGATTGGGAGGCCATGAAGGATAAGGGCTGATGGAGGGAGTTTGGCCAGGACACCGGGGTTACACCCCTACTCTTTAATGGAAGTGCCATGAGATTATTAATGCCCACAGAGAGTCAGGAGCTCAGTTTAACATCTCATCTGAAAGATGACGCTCACTGACAATATAAAGTCCCCTTTACTATACTGGGCCATAAGGACCCACACAGACCGCAGGTTGAGCGCCCTCTGCTGGCCTCACTAACACCACTGCCAACAGCACCCTAGTGTTCCCATGTGGTCACCCACCCAGGTACTGACCAGGCTCAGCCCTGCTTAGCTTCAGTGAGTAACCGCTCTTGAGCTGCAGGGTGATATGGATGTGTAACAAACGCATTAGTAAACGATGAACTATAATTAATAAATTTGTTTGTTCATGTTAGTAAATACAAAAAATATATAATTCACCAAATAAATTACATTTCTGTCATCAATTACTCATTCTTTACATTCTTTGAGTTTCTTCTGTTGAAGATAAAAGAAGATATTTTGAAGAATGCTGAAACGGGTAACTATTGACTTCAATGGTATTTGTTTTTCCTACTATGGAAGTCAATGGTTACCGGTTTCCAACATTCTTCAAAATATCTTCTTTAGTGTTCAAACGAAGAAAGCAACTCCTAAAAGTACTCGAGGGCGAGTAAATAGTGAGTAAATGTTCGTTTCTAAGTGAACTATCCCTTTAATTATGTGTCCCATATTGTAGTGCTACCTAGACATCTTTCTTTGCACACAAACATGACGAAATGCTGTGGTTTAATGAAGTTTGTAAATTTCTTGTTTCATATAAATATTCCTATAACTAAATATAATTTAATAGGAGAGAGTGCTATAAACAGCCTTTATTACATTGAATTAATATTTGATAACATTAATGAAAACACTGTAACGAGCCTGTTAACTTATGCATTAGTAAATAATAATTAATAAATGCTTTCCCAGAGATGGGTTGCGGCTGGAAGGGCATCCGCTGCGTAAAATCGTGCTGGATAAGTTGGCGGGTCATTCCGCTGTGGCGACCCCAAATTAATAAAGGGACTAAGCCGACAAGAAAATGAATGAATGAAATAATAAATGCCGCACAAACATTAGTCATATTTTGCTCATGTTAATAAATACATTAACATTAAAATAATTACATTTCTATCATCAACTCACCTTTTACTACTTTAAAAGCTTTGAGTTTCTTCTGCTGAATATAAAAGAAGATATTTTGAAGAATGCTAAAAAACATTACCATTGACTTCAATAGAATGGAACGTCTACTATGGAAAGTCAATGGTTACCGGTTTCCAGCATTCTTCAAAATATCTTCATTAGTGTTCAAACGAAGAAAGAAACTCCTAAAAGTACTCGAGGGCGAGTAAATAGTGAGTAAATGTTCATTTCTGAGTGAACTATCCCTTTATTGTGTATTATCCCATATTGTAAAGTGCTAACCAGTCGTCTTTATTTGCATATAAACATGAAGTGTACACATGCTGTGGAGTTTGTGAATTTCTTGTTTGATATAAATATTTGTATAACTAAATATAATTTAATAAGAGAGAGCGCTATAAACAGCCTTTATTACATTTATTACAGCATTGATTGATCTTTGATAACATTAATCAAAACACTGTAACGAGTGTGTTAACTTATGCATTAGTAAATGATGAACTATAATTAATACATGCTGGTTTGTTCCTGTTAGTAAATAGAAAAAAAAAATATTTTATCAAAAAAAATTACGATTCTGTCATCATTTACTCATTTAAAAACGTAGAGTTTCCTCTGTTGAACATAAAAGAAGATATTTTGAAGAATGCTGAAAACCGGTAACCATTGACTTCAATAGTACTTGTTATGCAAGTAGTTGCTACTATGCAAGTCAATGGTTACAAGTTTCCAGCATTCTTCAAAATATCCACTCTAGGGTGAGTAAATGTTCATTTGGGAGTGAACTATTCCTTTATTTACGTGTCCCCTATTGTAAAGTGTAACTCAGCCATCTTTCTTTGCATACAAACATGACGACACGCTTTAATGATGAAGTCTTGTGCATTCAGATGGTGTGTGTTTAATGCCATCAGTGGCCTGTAATGATGAACTTCACAGAACAAACTAATAAATTTAGCTGGTGAACCATGATAAGGTCAAAGGTCAGAGAATTGCTGCCTGCCGCCTGACAGAGAATAAACGATGCGTTGTAAACAAATCATATTATTGCTTTAATTCATGCGGCCTAATTTAATTTGTCGGTAGCTCAGGAGACTCGGGACGCCGGACTCGTGACACGGAGATCATCATCACATCTCCAGCGTATCTGTAAATACATTAAGGAGGATCTGCGGTGTCTCACGGGATGACAGAAAACCAGACGGAGTTCAAAACATCTCTGATATTCCTGGATATACACTTAGAAATAATAACGCAAATACAGATTCACTGTACATGTGAATGTGTGTGTTTGGGCTGTCAAAATATGGAGGCAGGTCAGTCTCAAAACTAATACGTTTACAATTTACATTTACACAGCACAATTAACATGTATACAATCTATTTTGTAATGGATTTGAGTATTTACAAAGCGTTTTTTGAATTTATGAATTGAATTTGTGTATATTTTAATTGTGTTTTAAATTTACTAATTGGATTTGTTTAGGTTTGAGTCGTGTTTTGACATTACAAATTAGATTTGCATATTTATGAATCGTGTTTTGAATTAACGAATTGGATTTGTGAATGTTTAAGTCTTGTTTTGAATTTATGAATTGTATATTTTAATTTTGTTTTGAATTTATGAATTGGATTAGTATATTTATAAATCGTGTTTTGAATTTACGAATTGGATTTGTGTATGTTTAAGTCGTGTTTTGAATTTATGAATTGGATTTGTATATTTATGAATCTTGTTTTGAATTTACGAATTGGATTTATGAATGTTTAAGTCGTGTTTTGAATTTATGAATTGTATATTTTAATTGTGTTTTGAATTTACGAATTGAATTTGTGTATTTTTGAATCGTGTTTTGAATTTACGAATTGAATTTGTGTATTTTTGAATCGTGTTTTGAATTTACGAATTGAATTTGTGTATTTTTGAATCGTGTTTTGAATTTACGAATTGAATTTGCATATATTTTAATCGTGTTTTGAATTTATGCATTGGATTTGTGTATTTACGAATTGTGTTTTGAACTTACAAATTGAATTTGCATATATTTTAATCGTGTTTTGAATTTACGAATTAGACTTGTGAATATTTTAATTGTTTAAAATTTACCAATTTATTGTTTATTTATGAATCGTGTTTTGAATTTACCATTTGCATTTGTGTATATTTTAATTTACAAATTGGATGTGTATATTTTAATTGTGTTTTGAATTTACGAATTGCATTTGTGTATTTTTAAATCCTGTTTTGAATTTACGAATTGGATTTGTGCATTTACGAATCGTGTTTTGAATTTACGAATTGAATGAGTTTTTTTGAATCGTGCTCTGAATTTACGAATTGGATGTGTATATTTTAATTGTGTTTTGAATTTAAAACATTGGATTTGTGTATTGTTTTAATCATGTTTTGAATTTATGAATTGCATTTGAGTATTTAAGAATCGTGTTTTGAATTTACGAATTATATTTGTGTATTTAAGAATTGTGTTTTGAATTTACAAATTGGATTTGCATATATTTTAATCGTGTTTTGAATTTACGAATTGGATTTATGAATTTTTAAATAACTTTTTGAATTTACAAATTAAATTTGTGTATTTATGAATCATGTTTTTGAATTTATGAATTGGATTTGTGTATTTACAAATTGTGTTTTGAATTTTCGAATTTAATTTGTGTATTTTTGAATTTCTGAATTGGATTTGTGTATTTTTAAATTACGAAATTGATGTGTATTTGCGAATCATGTTTTGAATTTACGAAGTGGATGTGTTGTTTTGAATTTACGAAATTGATTTGTGTATTGCGAATTGTGTTTTGAATTTACTAATTGGATTTGTGTATTTTTAAATTTACGAAATTGATTTGTGTATTTATGAATTGTGTTTTGAATTTACGAAGTGGATTTGTGTATTTTTTTAATCGTGTTTTTAATTTACAAATTGAATTTGTGTATTTTTTAATCAGGTTTTACTCAAAACAGATTAATCATATTTATATCTATTTTTTGTTATTCAGATTTTTGGGATTATAACCTAATTTTTCAGCTAAAGAAGAATTTAAGAAACAATGGACTGTTCTAGGAATTTATGTCAATGCGTATGAAAAATGTAATTAATTTGAAGCATTTTGTGTTTTTATACTTATTTTTTACAAAACTAAAAGCTCCTGTTTGTCTCAAATTTTATTTAATTTCTATTGTGTATGCATTGAGATTTATGTGACTTTTAGTACGGAGTCAAGCAATTAAATTACTTGAGTTATTATTAAGTAATTTAAAAACAATTTAATGGTGTGATTAACACTTAGTAATTAATTACATATTTTGAACTAACAAACCCAACACTGGTTGTGACCGAGAAAAATAATGGAATGAACACAAATCAAACTATACAATGAGAAAAATGAAGAAAAGCAAATGAAAAAAGAAAACACCGTTCTTGGCAGAGCAGAAAGAGCAATTTCTTGTAGGAAACAACACACATTTTCCTCATTAAGTTATAGGTATAAATGCTCCAAAGCATGAAATTACCCTTGAGCCCCCTTCTAAAAAATAACCTGGTTTGCAAATAAATGATCCGTCCAAAGCAGTAAAATGCACATTATTAAAATAATAGGAGGGATTTAAATTTGCATACTCCAACTATTACGTGCACACAGAACAGCCGCTCTCGTCATCCCTCTTATGTTCATTTCATTAGTCCCAAAAACAAACACAAACCCTGATTTTATTAATAAGTGAACGTCCTGATCAGTGTTGGGTATGTAATTAGTATTTACATCGTTACAATTGCATTTAAATGAGTTTACTAATTGCTTTGTCTGAAAAGTAACTTAAGTTACTCAATAAGTATTTATAAGTACTTGACTAAAAACTTAAAACTCACATAAATCTCAATGCATTCACAATAGAGATTCAATTCTTCAATCTTTAAATTTGAGTCATGCATAGAAACACAAAATGCTTCAAATAAAAGACATCATGTTTAATACATACCATATATTGACCAATTTCCTCGTTTAGTTTTTAAGCTTGTGCAGTTGTTGGACTTCAATAAAACATTCTTTAGTTGAAAATTATGGAAAATGTAAGAATAACAATAAAATATATATTAACAATTACTTTGCTTCATGTCTTGAACTCATTTCTGGATCATTTATTTCTTAAACATGCAATTTCCTTGATAAACAATCAATGTTTTTTAGAAAAAGATTTATTCTGCAAATATATATATATATTACTCTGCTTCTCGGAATTTGTTTATATATAATTGTTGAATTACGAACAGTAATTATAAGTAACTGTAATAAAATTTCCTTAAAAAAAAAAAAAAGAAAAAGTAATCCCTTTTATTGTCATGAAAACACAAACTTAAGTCCCAATGTGTTCATCAAGAGCGAGGAAAGTTACTTAATATTCTAACAATGTTTGGCAACTATTAGAAAATCTAGAATCTGAGGATGCAAAAATAATCTAAATATTGAAAAATCAGGGAAATATACAAAAGATGAATGACGGAGCGTTCTGTGTGCATGCAACTTCAAATCCCCTCTAATATGATTAGTAATATGCATTGCTGAGCACTTCATTTGACCAACTTTAATAAGCTGAAGCAACAAAAATCGAAATATTAAGAAAATCAAGTGCTCAGCGATGCATATTACTAATCTTAAACCTAAGCGGATTTCAATTGCATCCACAGTCGCAATTCAAGAGACCCAAAATACAAACACAAACCCTGACTTTCTTAATAAATCCTGATGTGTTCATCAAGAGCATAAAAAACAATGACTCGATATTCTAATAATTTTCGGCAACTATTTGAAAATCTAGAATCTGTGGGTTAAAAAAATGATCAAAATATTGCGAAAAACAGGGTTTGTGTTTGTCGAATCATTGCAATCGCAGGAATGACAGAGCGCTCTGTGTGCACATAATTTTAAATCCTGTCTATTATTTTAATAATGATTAGTACTATGTCATATTACTAATCGTTATTAATTTGAACAACTTTAATATGTCCTGATGTGTTCATCAAGAAAGTTTGACGCTCATTATGAACCCTGCCTCATTCTTCACATGTCAGAAGTGTAGAGAAACACAGCTGACAGACAGAATAAAACCCTCCTCTCTCTCTTTATGTATTCATTTGCTGTATGTTGTGGTGCTCCACAAGTCACATGTGGTGAACATTTCAATATTTTACTATTCTTGGGGATGTGGTGCTTTTCTGAAAGTGTTTAGTTCATATATTTACATTAGGAAATTAACTAAATGTTTTTATGGAACATGACCTTTAATTAATATCCTAACAATGTTTGGCAACTGTTTCAAAATCTGGAGTCTGAGGACGCGAAAATTGCAAAAGTTTGAAATAAACAAAAGAGGAATGACGGAGCGCTCTGTGTGCATGAAATAGTTTGAGAATGCAATTTTAAATCCTAACAATTTGGCAACTCTTTTAAAAATCTGAAATCTGAGGATGCATATAAAATCTTAATATTGAGAAAATCAATGAAGTGCTCAGCAATGCATATTACTAATTGTTATTAGAATAATAGGAGAAATTTACATCCACATTCATGATTCAAGAGTTCCAACAAACAAACACAAACTCTGATTTTATTACAAGTCCTGATGTGTTTATCAAGAGCTCAAGAAAAGTTGCTTAATATTCTAACAATGTTTGACAACTATTTGAAAATTTGGAATCTGATGGTGAATTTTTTTTTAAATATTAATAAAAACAGGGTTTGAGTTTGTTTTTCGGGACTCTTGAATAGTTTACTAATACATTGAACAAAAGAGGAATGACGGAGCGCTCTGTGTGCACGTAATGGTTTGAGCATGCAATTTTTAATCTTGTTTATTCTAATAACGATTAGTAAAATGCATTGCTAAGCACTACATATGAAAATGCAAAAAAAAAATATAAATATTGAAGGAAAATAAGGGTTTGGGATTATTTTTCAGGGCTTTTCAATAGTGATTTAATGAAATAAACAAAGGGGAATGACGGAGGCTCTGTGTGCACGCAATAGTGGATGCAATTTTTAATCCTGTTTCTTATTCCAATAACGATTAGAATATGCATTGCTAAGCACTACATATGAATAACTTTAATAAGTCCTGAAAATGCAAAAAATATATATAAATATTGGAGGAAAATCAGGGTTTGGGTTTGTTTTTCGGGACTCTTGAATAGTGCTTTAATGAAATAAACAAAGGGGAATGACGGAGCGCTCTGTGTGCACGCAATAGATTGAGGATGCAATTTTTAATTCTGTTTCTTATTCTAATAACGATTAGTAAAATGCATTGTTGAGTACTACATATGAATAACTTTAATAAGTCCTGAAAATGCAAAAAAAAAAAAAAAATCTAAATATTGAAGGAAGATCAGGGTTTGGGTTTATTTTTCGGGACTCTTGAATAGTGCATTAATGAGATACAGGAGAAATGACGGAGCACTCTGTATGCACGCAATTTTAAATCCTGTCTATTATTTTAATAGCAATTATTAATATGCATTGCTGAGCCCTTTATTTGAACGACTTTAGTAAGTCCTGATGTGTTCGTCAAGAAAGTTAGACGCTCATTACGAACGCTCCCTCATTCTCCACATCGTCTTCGCCGTCTCAGAAGTGTACAGAAACACTGCCGACAGACACAATAAAACCCTCCTCTCTCTCTCTGATATCGGGCGAACATCCCATCTGGTCCAAATGGAGAGAAATGACTGGCCATCCATGCTAAGATCTACATTACACCTGAGTTATGGCTGCCATTTGCAATTCAGAGTGGCTCTTTGGAGACTCCACCACCTTGGAAAGGCACCCATCAGAGCCGGCGAACACAACACAATCAGGCAGATTTACTGTCCCGGAAAAAGAGGATTCGGGAGATTGTGGGCCACAGGAGGGCCGGCCGTCCCAAACTCCCATTCTCACAAAGGCTCTACTGGGCCACATTCAAGCGCACTTAATGAGAGAGGGAGACGGGAACACCACGACTCAAAAGTATACTAGTGTGATTAAAACAAGCCCAAATCCACAATGCCGCGCTTCGGTTATTTGTCTGAAAAGTTGCCATTGGGTTTATTCTGGTGAACTCCTGCCCTCTCAATGCCCTCAAATACCAGATAAAGAGGAATTTATAAATAAAGAGTGTGTTTGATACACGAGCCTCTGAGCCTCCAGATTTAAAAGATGTGAAGCACTTTACAAAATTTATTTAATTAGATTTAATAAATGATGCAAGAAATTAGAGCTTACATTGCTATATGTTTTTTTTTTTCTGTGAAAAATACAACTGGCTCTATTCTGAAATAATTCATGAGTTTAGATTGACTGGGATGATTTTAGTTTAGCGCATCTGCATAAAATAATAATAACAAACCAAATCCACAATACTGCACTTCGGTTATTTGTCCGATACGTTGCCATTGGATTTATTCTGGATTTAATCTTTATCACCAGATAAAGAGGAAATTATTCAAGATTAATTATAGTGGAAATAAAGAGTGTTTAATTATAAAGAAGCCTCTGAGTTTATATGAGTTACAAAGACAGATTTAAAAGTTGTCAAGTGTGAAGCACATTTTTTTTTTCAATTTAAAGGGCACCTAAGGTAAAAAATCTACTTTTCAAGCTGTTTGGACAGACATATGTGTAGGTATAGTGTATAGACCGTCATATTGGGCTGATATAAACACACTCAGTCCTTTTTTTTTTCCAATTTAACAACATAAAACGGTGGACCAATTGGAGCGGTTTTGAGACCGACCGCAACTTGACGTAGAAGTGCGGTCCCCCCGCCCACTGAATTGATTGACAGCTGTCTCCGTAGTAACGTGTGTAATCATATCAACCAGACACAGGACCAGGACGTGCGCAAACTAAGCAACCGTAAATAAAAGTCTGTTCAGTTTGCTAGGATCATCAATCATCATCAAATGTGATCAAGAGTGAGTTTTACAAGTTTAAAATGTTTTAAAACAGAGCATGTGTGTAATGAATTACAGCGATTTACTTCAGCCTTACTTCATCAGCACAGCCGCATGTCAGAACAATTATAAAAGACGCTTCAATCCTGGTTTGTGGACGTTAAATTAGGTTTATTTTGTACATTAACATAACAGATATCCATACAGCAGTGAATATAACCTGTATTCTGTCACATTTGCGTGCCATTGCCATTGGTAAAGTTCTTACTGTAGTTTTTCCTCACAAACGTTACGTGAGATCTTATTCCTTCGTGTTTGTCTGTTGTCTGACGCAGCCGAGGAAGCCGCTGCCAGGCACGTGGAAACGGTGGGCGTGAAGGACTAGCTTAAAGGCGCAGTACACAAAAACCGCTAGCTGACGCTAAACGCTACAAAATAGAAACTTATAAAAGGTATAATAAAAAATCTGATGGGTGTTTTGAGATGAAACTTTACAGACACATTCTGGAGACACAAAAGACTTGTATTAAATCTGGAAAAAATGGTAACCTAGGTGCCCTTTAATAAAAAATGCAAGAAATTAGAGCAATGTGACATTGGGAAAAACAACATTGCGATTTTTTTTCTGTAATACAACAAAGTGGCTCTATTTTGAAAGAATTCATCATTTTAGATTCGTTAGTTTAGTCTGCATAAACTACAATTAACCAAATCCACAATGCCGCGCTTCGGTTATTTGTCCAAAAAGTTAGCGTTGAGTTTATTCTGGTGAACTCCAGCCCTCTCAAATACCAGATAAATAGAAATTCAAGACTGATTAGAGAGGAAATAAAGAGTGTATTTGATTATACTGTACATGAGCCTCTGAGTTTACAAAGACAGATGTAAAATGTAAAACCCTTTTTTTCCAATGATAAAAGCTGAATACATCAATTGAAAAAAAAGATATTTAGATTTTGTTTACATATTGTGATAGCGAGCGCCTATTTTAAAAGAACTCATAATTTTAGATTGACTGGGATGATTTTAGTTTAGTGCATGTGCATAAAATATTCATTTTCTTTTCGGCTTAGTCCCTTTATTATTCAGGGGTCACCACAGCGGAATGAACCGCTAACTTATCCAACATATGTTTTATGCAGCAGATACTCTTCTAGCTGCAACCCAATACTGGGAAACATACAAGACGTTTGGCCATAGGGGAAATGGTCGTGCCCAACTGAGCCTGGTTTCTCTCGAGGTTTTTTTTAAATCTTCGCTTCCGCCAATTGGTGAAGTTTTTTCCTCGCCGCTGTCGCGTCTGGCTTGCATGGTTCGGGATCTGTAGAGCTGCGCATCGATGGATTTGCTCTTCAGTGTTTGGACTCTCAGTAGTGATTATTAACCCACACTGAACTGAGCTAAACTGAACTGAACTTAATCTCTGAAAACTGAACTGACTCTGTTTACATTCACTATAATCTTCCATGTGAAGCTGCTTTGACAAAATCTACATCGTATAAGCGCTATACAAATAAAGATGAATTGAATATACACACTCATTCAAACACACACTGATACACTACGGCCAATTTAGGTCATCAATTCCCCTATAGCGCATGTGTTTGGACTGTGGGGGAAACCGGAGGAAACCCACTGCAACACGGGGAGAACATGCAAACTCCACACAGAAATGTCAACTAACCCAGTCGGGACTCGAACCAGCAACCTTCTTGCTGTGAGGCAATAGCATTACCCACAGGGCCATCGCAGCGCCCTCCATAAAATATAACAAACCAAATCAATACTGCGCTTCGGTTATTTGTCTGGAAAGTTGGTGTTGGGTTTATTCTGGTTAAATCCTGCCACCTTAATGCCCTCAAACACCAGATAAAGAGAACATTATTCAAGATTAATGAGAGGGGAAATAAAGAGAGTGTTTGACTATATATGATTACAAAAAGAGATTTAAAAGATGTCAAACTCAGTAGCACTCTTACATATGTACGGCTATAAATCTCCCAACAATCTGTCTTTAGAGACATGTCACAAATTTTCTTGCGAATTGTGAGAAAAGATGCTATAAAATGTGTGATTTTAGGTAGCATGAAGTGTTTAAAAATGCTTAATTATTCATCAAAAAATTAATTTTGACATATTTATGGTCAAAAATGTACTAAATATTGTCACAAAACAATCTTCACCTAATATTCAGATTTTTTTGGCATAAAAGAAAATCATTTTGACCCATATAATGTATTTTTGGCTATCGCCACAAATAAAACCGGTGCAACATAAGACTATATTTGTGCTGGAGCATCACAGAAAAACAAAACAAAAGATTGAATCTATATAAACCCTGCAGAACGTAACGCACATGTTCCTACACATCTCGCTTTTTTTTTCCCTTTGTGAGCACAAAGTTGTCTCAAAGTTGACCTTCAGAGCAGACTCTACATAAAGAGACAAAAAAACTGAGAGAAAAGCAAAAAAGGCATGGGACTGCAATATGAAAAAGTTGTGCTATTCATTACATAAGGCGGCAGGTGCGATGCGTAAGCCAAACGTGAGTCAAAGAGGAATAAACAAAAAGAGCTGCAAACAGAGCCGCGGCTCGGTGATGGTTAGGGATCAGATATTAGCAGGGAAAAAAATCCTACAAAAAAAGGAGGCCTCTGAAACATTAATCAAACTCTTCACCTAGTGGGCAGCCATATGGCCTAACAGCATGCGTATCGCACAAACTTGCTGATCTCCAGTAACAGGGTGCAATTAATTCCGCTGGCTGCATCCAGCGTGGACTCCCAGTTAAGAGCACCGGGAGTACGGAGGAACAGGGAGAGGGGAAAAAAGTGCTGCAGCTCTTTCTTTTTTTCTGCCCAAAAAGCAGAGGGTTGAAGCAGTGAGTGATGAATGAGGAGGAGGTTCGAGCCCTCGCAGCCGCTCTGGAGGAGGGATCAGCCCGGAGGAGGAAAAAAAACACACAAATACAGATATAAAGCCTATAGATTTGGAAACACTCCATTGTAGGAGCGCAAAAAAAAATGACTTTTGCTTTCCAGTGTGCATCATTCTCTCGGAAATTATAGAGTTATGGAGTTCAGCACCATGAACAGGTTGAAGATGACAACTCTCTAACACAGAGCTGGGTGTTTTAAGGCCTTCAAGGCACATGCGGCCCCAGCTGGACATCTTTGATCAGCCCAGATGAAGTATTTGGCTTATTTAAATTTAAACACAAAAGGTGCTGTGCAACGCACAGACGAGATATAGCAAGTCAATGAAAGGGGCCGTTCACATATTGCATCTTCTGCGCACTCAAGTTCGTTATTTCAGATGCACATAAGTGTAAATATGAACGTGTACACGGAGATATTTAAAACATCTCAACTTTTTAGAGAGCCACGATTGAGAACCAACCATTGTACAGGGAAAAAAAACACAGAAATATAGAAATGAAGGCAATAAACTTGGAAAAAACTCCATTGTAGGAGCACAAAAAAAATGCTTTTCTGGAAATGACTTTTGCTATCAAGAGTCCATCATTCTCTCAAACTGTAGAGTTCAGCACCATGGACAGGGAACAAACTGAGAAAGATGACAATTCTCTAACACAGAGCTGGCCATTTAAGACCCCAAGGTACATGTAGCCACTGCTGGACATCTTTGATCGGGACTGCCTGAAGTATTTGCTTTATTTAAATTCAGTTGCAAATGGTGCCGTGCACAGATGAGATATAGAGAGTCAATGAAAGGGGCAGTTCACATACTGCATCTTCTGTGCTCAAGTTCGTTATTTCAGACGCACATGAGTGTAAATAAGGTGATGATGCTCACGTAGTACGACACTCATTTAAAACATCTCAACTTTTCAGAGAGTAACAAGCGAGAAACAACCAGGCAGCTTCACATTTTACAGAACACTCACAAATACAGACATAAAGCCTATAGATTTAGAAACACTCCATTGTAAGAGCTCAAAAAAAAGATGTTTTCTGGAAGTGACTTCTGCTATCTAGAGTGCATCGTTCTCTCAGAAACTATAAAGTTATGGAGTTCAGCACCATGGACAGGGAACAAGCTGAGAAAGATGACAATTCTCTAACAGAGAGCTGGCCATTTTAAGGCCTTCAGGGCACATGCGGCCCACTGGACATCTTTGATCGGCCCTCGTGGAGTATTTGGTTTATTTAAATTCAACCACAAACGCTGCCGTGAGATGCAGAGACGAGATGTATAGCGAGTCAACAAAAGGGGCTGTTCACATATTGCTCTCAAGTTTGTTATTTCAGATGAACGTTAGTGTAAACATGAAGCGTACCACATGCTCACGTTTTGCTGACACAATGAGTATAAAACATCTCAAGTTTTCAGACAGCCATAAGCGAGAAACAAAAAGTTAGCTTCACACTTTATACAGAATAAAAAAAAAACACACAAATACAGATATAAAGCCTATAGATTTGGAAACACTCCATTGTAGGAGACCAAAAAAAAAAGCTTTTCTGGAAGTGACTTTTGCTTTCCAGTGTGCATCATGATCTCTACAACTATAGAGTTCTGGAGTTCAGCACCACGGACAGGGAACAAACTGAGAAAGATGACAATTCTCTAACACAGAGCTGGGCGTTTTCACAAACTAGTCACAAACCAGTTCAGACGGTTTGAGAAACGCTACACAAATGCAACTTGTGTACACGGTCAAGCTCTTTTTTTAAAGTAGTCGATTCTGCACTATAAATGAATGGCACCATAATTGATCTCCTTTAAGGACTACAGTAACAATGTAAAATTACAAGTTGTTTCTATTTTGATTTTAATTTGACGTCATGTATTCATTAGCATCGGTTAAGACTGTTTAAGATAAAAAATTGCATGGAAGATGGGGAGCAAGGTGCCACGAAGTATGCACTAGGCCACGCATAACACACATCAAAAACATTGAATCCTTTATAGGGAACTCATTGTAAAAATTCTGGAGTGTTACTAGGGGTTATTTCAAGAGTTTTATCACTAAAGAAAAATATATTATATTGTAATCATGAAGTTACCATATAAGGTTCCTTACCAGATAAAGGGTTAATCAGAGTAAAGTGACTTTAAAGTATTTACACCAGCTCGTCAAACATGTAGTGAATAGATTACTAGTCATAAACACTGAATAAAGCACATCAGCATCTGAGGTGATCAGTAGCTACGTTTCTATACACTTATTTTTAATGTTCATTTTGGATATGCGCACAAGAAACCGGTTGATGGAAACGCCAAGATGCATAACTGAGTAGGATAAACTTTTTATTCGATAAGAAAAGATGTGCATAAACTATGATGGAAACACTTTTGCTGAACAAATTCCAGTATGCGCATTACAAGAGATCATGTGATGAAAAAAACGTGTGTGAATGGATGAACCAGCAGGCTGAGCACACTGTAAAACATCTGAAATGTTGTTTTGGTCATTCTAAAATGTCTTAACCATTTAAGTAGTTGTGTTATTATATTATTAATGACCTCCAGAATCAAGGCCGTTTGTGCTCTGCGTCTTACGCCTTCAACCACCACGGCCCGTTCACTGCGTGTCAGGATTGCCTCCTGAGGCGCAGATCATTTATTAAATGAAGACAAGATTCACGCAGCTTCTCTTATCGCAGCAAATTCAGTTTTTACTGTTGATATTTGGCGCCAGTTAATCAGGAAGTGACGATTTTGTTCTCTTTGATTTGTTGGATGGAAACGCTGCTTTATTCGCACGTCTTTTATACCATAATCCAGTTTGCGCAGAAATTTAATTCGAATTATTGGATGGAAACACAGCTATTGTTATAGTAGTTTGGGCTGTTGTTCAGCCGTGACATTGCAAAAATAGAAACTGTTCATAAAACAGAAATTTTGTGCAGAAAGATAAGACAAAAACGTCTATTAACAGAGAAACGATAGCTTTTAGCGCATGTCACAGTGTCACATCTCCTATAATTACTTGTTTTTCACATATAATTCATTCATTTTCTTTTCAGCTTAGTACCTATTATTCAGGGGTCACCACAGTGGAATGAACTGCCAACTTATCCAGCATATGTTTTACACAGCGGATGCCCTTTCAGCTGCAACCCATCACTGGGAAACACCCATACACTCTCATTCACACTTATACACTACGGCCAATTCAGTTGATCAATTCCCCTATAGCGCATGTGTTTGGACTGTGGGGGAAACTGGAGGAAACCCACGCCAACATGGGGAGAACATGCAAACTCCACACAGAAACACCAACTCACCCAGCCGGGACTCCAACCGGCGACCTTCTTGCTGTAAGGCGACAGTGCTGCCCACTGCTCCACTGTGCAGCCCCTCACATATAATTGTCTCTTTTTTTTCCCCCCCTGTAGTGTGCTCATGTTGTGTATCCGATGCTTGTCCATACCGAGACTCTTTTATCACAAGCTCAGACTTTATAATCATTACTTACAAATTCCTCCAAAAACTGCTGGCTTTGTCTTCCTGCAAGAATTAGCCGCTCTTTTACATGCTTAATGAACTTGCGAGGCCTACGCTGGTGAGCTGGAATATTTTAGTTTTGTAAATGAGAGGGAGTTGCCTATTCCCCCGGCCCTCTCCTCCGCCCGGCCCATACCAATATCCGAAACCACTTTGGAGATGCTTCCTTCATTACAACACACTCCTCCTCCTCCCAGGACTCTTTTTTGCATTTTGAGCTGTTGCTTTATGATCCTTGTGGGACGCCGTTAATGAGAGGAACTCCACGTCTCTCAACTAACAGTGAGGACAGGTCTGCATTTCTCCACTTCTGCTGAAGTCCGGCAGGCTATAACCAAATAATGAGCTGCATTCATCACGGCCGTGGAGCACGCACACACACACACACACACACACGTATGCATGCGGAAACAAGATACACAAACCCTCGCTGTCACACTTATTCTCATTGATGTAGAGCAGCAAATAACTCACACTGAAAGTGAAGAACTATTCTCAAAAACATTATATCATAAGCATCAAGCCCTTTTCTGACTGGCTAATCAGACTAATTACAGTCATATACTGTAGACAATGTCAGTGATTAGGGTCCAGTGTTTCGAGGCTGGCAGAGACTGAGGAATGCAGCACTATTTATGTTTCTATCCAGCTAGTTTGCCATCGCAAAGAAAACCATGCTTAAATGGAAACACCAAGACGCCCATATATTTAGAAAACGTGCATTACTGTAAAAAGCAATATCTGTTCTCACTAATAAAATTATGTGCATTTAACTTATGCATGCGTTTGTTCACCTTACAATATTTAAACAAGTAATCCCAACTTTTTAGCACATTAAGTTAAACTAAATAGATTTAAGTAATCTTGACTTATAATCAGGGCCGGCCCTGTACATTTGGGGGCCCTAAGCAGAATAATTTTGGGCCCCTACCTTGCTCTAAATAGTGGAGTATTGCTATTGCAATCCGGCCCACAATGATTATATTGCTTATTAGATACAAACAATGAAACAGAAAAGTAAAGCCTGATTTCTGAACTGTCTGAATGGTTTAGACATTTTAAAACAGCACTGTTTTAGTCAACTAGCAGCTTCAAAAATGAAGAATTAAACAATCTTTAATAAAGGGACCAGTGATTCCTACTTTGGTTCCTTCTGGAGTGTTTAAAACATATTCTACTGATTTAGGAAACAGATTAAAGATTCTATAAAAGATTCTAGGTTTAATTTTTTTTTTATAAATTCCAAAACCAAAAACCCTGCATTCCTGCAATGAAACATCACTGTACAATAATTAGCCAAAAGTGAAAATGCATGACTCTCTATTATAATTTCCTTATGATAATAAAATATACATTTTGAACTCATTAAAAATAAATAAATAATTAACATTAATGCAAAGATTAATCCATAAATAATAAAAGCAATAAGCAAATAATATAAATATTAAAAAAAAATGTATATAAAAAATAAAATAAAAAAGGAAAGCAACAAATAATGGGTTAATGTTAATCCCCAAACACAAACTATATTATTCCTTTCAGTCTCCTTCCCTGTTCCTCACATTTGGGATGCAGGGTCCAGAGCTTATATTAAACTATGATTAATTTAATTAGAACTTAACTTTTATAAACATGTCTCAGGAAAAAATATGGAGCGAGCTTCCTGGTGATCACATGACCTTCACACGAAAACAATTTCAACTTTAATAAAATTGTGATTTTTTTTTTTTCTTTTCAGTGTAAATGTATAAATATTTAAGTACAAAAGCACTGTCAATGAAGGTAATTTGTAAAATGCAAATGAAACATTTTCAGCAAGGAAACGGCTCGCACCACTAGTGGGTTGTGGGGGGCCCCTTGTGGCGGAGGGGCCCTAAGCAGCCGCTTAGTTCGCTTATAGGGAGGGCTGGCTATGCTTATAATAATATGCATTTACAACTTTTGAGTGGTCATGTGTCAAAAGCATGTTAATGATAGAGAATGGTGATGAGGGAACTGAGGAAACAGAATTAAAACTTAGGGATAATCAGACATAAGCCTAATAAAACTGAGAGCTTTTTCAATTCTTTGAAGTTCAACATTTATAAATATATTAGGATTCATTCATTCATTCATTTTCTTTTCGGCTTGGTCCCTTTATTATTCAGGGGTCGCCACAGCTGAATGAACCCCCAACTTATCCAACATATGTTTTGCGCAGCAGATGCCCTTTCAGCTGCAACCCATCACTGGGAAACATCCAATCACACTCATTTCACATACACTACAGCCAATTTTTTTTAGCTTACCCAATTCACCTGTACCACGTCTTTGGACTTGTGGGGAAAACCGGAGCACCCAGAGGAAACCCACACCAACATGGGGAGAACATGCAAACTCCACACAGAAACACCTACTGAACCAGCCGAGGCTCGAACCAGTGACCTTCTTGCAGTGAGGCAATCCTGCTACCCACTGCGCCACCATGACACCTATATTAATAATAATAAATGTAATAATATTTATATTATTATATAATAAATATTATAAAATATTCATATAATAATAAATAAAATAATCTTTATATAATAAATAAATAATATTTATTATTATGATTATTACATTAAACATTGGTTGAAAATTATTTATTATAAAGTGTTATATTGTTTTCTTGCAGTACACGGATGCTATAGTACAATAAAATGTTTTAGAAGTGTAAGTATTGGTTTTAGGGCAGCACAGTGTGGCCTCACAGCAAGAAGGTCGCTGGTTTGAGTCCCAGCTGGGTCAGTTGGCATTTCTGTGTGGAGTTTGCATGTTCTCCCCGTGTTGGTGTGGGTTCCCTCCGGGTGATCAAGTTTATATATATATATATATTATAGGTGGGCATAGATTAATTTTTTTAATCTAGATTAATTTCAAAATGAATCTAGATTAATCTAGATTAAAATGGCTCATTTGAATTCTGCCGAAGGTATTCAGAATATGTGTGTTACCCAAATAATAAGTCTTTGACAACAGGTTTCTCAAGCCGGGTGTCGCATTAGACCAGGGTCTCATCTCCAAAATGTTTCCAAAATGCATCACAAACTGCTTGAGAAACTGTTTTACTATGATAATTGGTGATGAAAATAAATGATGTTAAGATGTACTTGTGTTTACTAACTGTTTATTCAGTTAAACATGAATGTTGAACTGTTGGCCTACATAAGCTTCAAACAGCGAATTCTGATGAGCTTAATCTGACTAAAGTCAGCACTGAACTAAACAGAAATGGAATTAAGACGTGGAGTATGCAGATATTAGTGGCATTATTGAAGTAAACACCGCGGCCTTTAGGACCTTTCGCCATATTTTCCGACAAGGTCCACACGCGGCTGTCAGAAAGGACTGCGCACACACACATACACAAACACACACACACACACATCGTGAAATGCGGAAGTTTTTTTTTCTTACCATTTGCCATGCGTCATTAAACTCCATAACTCTCTCACCTGTCCTTACTCCGTATTTGCGTCTAATACCCCAGTTTGTCACGAAGGAATAAATGAAAAAGTGAAACTGCCAAACTGCAGTTAGAGCCTCTCCTGATTTGATTCAAAAGAGCAGACGGCTCACCAGTCAGGTATACATCCGCCGTAATATATCAAGGTGAAAGCCATCATAGCTTGCGTAAAATAGACCCAGCTCCCAACCCAACTTTGAGAATAGACTAACGGCGATATTTTTTTTATCGCGCGATAAGAGTCTCGCGTTAACGCAGCACGTTAACGCCGTTAACGGCCCAGCACTAATATATATATATCTCGTTACCGCTGAATAAATTGTCAACCGTAATAGATTCTTTTTTTTTTCTGTGTATATTGCAACATGTAAATAAGTAGGCGTGGCTAACTCTCCCGCTGGGTCCTAGTGCCTGCCCTTGAGATATTTATTTAGGGACTGCTGTCTTACGCTACTGAAAATTATATTTTAAAACATTTTATGTTAATCAAAGAGCAAAGCATGAATTGAGGTCATAAAATCAGAAGTCAATATATTATGAACACATACATTTTCTGTGAATTTGTGTTTCATGTTTTAACAGCAAATGCATAACACACATTTCCTCATTTAAATAATAAACCGTGTTTACAGACTGATCTTTTTCTGATATCTTAACTCTGTGATGAGTTCTTTCCTGGAAAATATAAACAGATGTGTCACTATACTCTTAACATATACATTCTCTGTGAATTCATGTCAAGTTTTTACAGTAAATGCCACATGCATGACGCCGGAATGGCTCGAATGTAGACATTAATACACCAAAATCCTTGCATAAGAGATGATTGATAGGATGGTGTAATCTCCGCTGATATCCATCATGTCCCGTGACCCCCAGCATCCCATAAGCTCGTGACTCCAAACCCCAACATCTTCCTCTATCAATCACAGCTCATCAGCGCTGGGCTCCTCAGAAGAGTTGGCCGATCTTTCCTCAATGTTTTTTTTCCCCTTAGACGGGGGGTGGGGGGAGCGGCCGGCAGCCATCATTAATCAATATGTTGGGCTTTATTTGTGATAATTCATCATGACACAATATTAATGGGCAGCTATGCCCTTCAGAGGTGAGCCTCATGCAAATGCGGAGGGGGAAGCAATTAACTTTCGAGCGACGCGCGGATGATTCTAAATGACAAGGATATGTCAATTACCGCAGCCAATAAAGAGAGACAGAGGCTGCGAGGGCAATCTATCCACTTTACGGCTTCTGCTCAGCCTCTTAAAGGTCTGTCTACACTAAGAGAGAGCAATCTTAAAACAGCATCTGGACAGGGCCTTGAATATGGCAGCTACTAAAAGACAACTTAATGATTTAAAACACTGTTTCCATGGCTGTTTCAGCAAGACCTGCTGCCCTCCTGTCGTGCCCATGTCATGCAAGCATAACTTATTTAAAGCATGCGACGAACATAGTTCATGCTTTTGGGGGCACTTTATTGGAAATTGTGTTTTTTTATAGTAGGTTATAGGTGTCTGCAGCTCTGAATGCAGCAGAAGAATCAGTAAGCGGTGATTTTAACTCACTATATTAGCTAGTGTCGGGTGTAGTTAGTTACAAAGTAAACCTAGGTCATTTAATTATAGTTACTTATAATGTACTTTTCTAAAATAGTGTGCATAAATTCAAGAGTTCTATATAAGTCAGTTCAGAAAAGCAGAGTACTTCATTCATCAAGACAATTGCTTATGCTTAAGAAAAAAAAATGTAGTAGATCATGAAAAAATAAAGTATAAATTCAGATTAGATTAATTTAAAAAAAAAATGCTATTCAGATAGGGCGGCACGGTGGCTCAGGGTTAGCACTGTGGCCTCACAGCAGAAAAAAGTCCCAGCTGGGTGAGTTGGTGTTTCTGTGTGGAGTTTGCATGTTCTCCCCGTGTTGGCGTGGGTTTCCTCCGGGTGCTCCGGTTTCCCCCACAGTCCAAACACATGCGCTATAGGGGAATTGATGAACTAAATTGGCTGTAGTGTATGAGTGTCTGTGTGCGAGAATGAGTGTGTATGGGTGTTTCCCAGTACTGGGTTGCGGCTGGAAGGGCATCCGCTTTGTTAAAACATATGCCGGAATTGTTGGCAGTTCATTATGCTGTGGTGACTTCTGAAATAGAGACTAAGCCGAAAGAAAATGAATGAATGAATGTTATTCAGATATTTTGCATATTAACTATTAATAATTTTTTGCAACTAAAGAAGGTTTTATTTGAAATATTTAATGTTTTGATACATATGCTTTTTAAAAACAAAACTAAATGGTCAGATGCATGGAAATTAATTAACTCATTAGTAGGGCCAGACAGAATCTGCTGACATTTTTTGCTAAAAAAAAAAAAAACCTGCGGATTTATGCGGAATGATTTTGGGAGTGTCATAACTAAATATGTGAAAATAAATAAACATATAAAATAAAAAATAACACCTTTTCAACTTTTATTTAATGTTTACCATCCAAATACAACTAGATGTATTTGTTATTTGTGTATTTGTGTACCACTTCAGTGTTTCCTCTAGGATTTTTTCCAGCTGTGGCGGCAGGACTGGTAGACACAGATCTACCAACTGGCAATAATTGTGTTCTTTCAATGACAAATGTCATAAGCGCAGTATTACAAGTCGAGATCGCATTCATGTAATACGAGCATGCAAATCTCTTTGCTTGTGCGCCGATTGCCTCTGTTCGTGCACAAAACTTCTAGCACGCCCTCAAATATACTCTGCTCAAGTGCAGATGTTCTTGTGCGCGCTCAAATAAACGCTGCTGAAGTGTGATTTAGTGTGTTTATGTAACAAGTATGTCTCCAGCATTTATTAGATTTGCTTTGAATATTTATAATTGCGTCCAATAGACTTACAGAGCAGCATTAATGCGTCCTGAAGTAAAGTGAAACGGCTATAAACTCCAGCAAGATAGTCACTGTATGCAGAGCGATAGGCTATAAAGTATAATCATGTAAACTGTGTTCATCTCAACTGAAAACTACGTCGTGTTTGCTGGCCTCACCTCACACACCTGTCAGTCAGTCTGTCAGTCAGTCAGCATGTCACTTTAAAGGGTTACGAAACACCAAAACAAATGTGTTGAGCTGTTGTCAGTCATATCTGTGTCCCACGCTGCTATAAACACTATGAGGACACATATATCGCACTAAAAAGTGAAAATTGGTTGTTTTTGCGTTATTTTGAGCAAATTCGTTCTTCCGGTTTAAAACGAATTTTTGAAGCTGCGTCACGGCCATGAGATACTTAGGTGTAAATCCAGCCTGGAGAGTGGCTGTCTGTCCTTTTGAGAACATTGTGACGTATCTGAGTGTGCGGCATTAATTCATGACAAAGACGTGCTTCAAACCAATCAGCGCGCTCTATTGTGTATGACGCGAAACTTCATTAATATGCATGATAGCTCCAGAGACTGTTTACAGCGTTCAGACGGCAGAGAGACGCCACGTTGTGTTGCCAAAACAAGTGAAAGAACTAGAACTTGGAGACACGAGTCGTCGGTGTTGCAACGAAGGTTTTGTTTTCATTTTCCCTCTATGAGAGAGCTGCTGGACTCACGTGTGGATTACAGTGCACGCCACAGAAACGCGTTTGTAAGGAACATTTTTACCCGAGAGCTTTTCACATCTGGAAATGATGAAATCTGGATTTGCCGCTCGTCTCATTTTAATAAAAAGACACGGCTCCAGTTTGATTGTCTGTCTACAGATTAGGTAAGTGTGTGTGATCAGTGCTCTTTGTTTAACCCAGATTGCAAAGTTAGTTTGTATCGTTAGCAGTGCTCTTTCAGTTTTTAAAGACAGACCATAGTCAAAATGATTGAGTTACTCAGTTTACAGTTTGTTAATATCACTGCAATATTACAGTACAATATTATAGACTGAAAGATCCGCTGTAAATGCTGCTCTCTGAGTGTAAACATGTAAACACAAACTACTCCCGTCGTGCAGGATTTTCGCCGCATTTTGTGACAGGATAGTCTAAACACACACGGCTTTCTGACGCTACCTACCGAGTGCATAAGTTACAGAGAAATGCGGAGGAGTTTTTTCTCTCATTCGCCGTGCAGTATCAAACATACTGCGTCTGTGTGTTTGTTTTGCCTGTGAAATCAGCGCGTGCCCAAATGGAAACGCCCTTCTTTGCAAGTCCTTCCCTCTTTCCCTCCCCCGACACTCCCACACTCCCAGAGCTGGACACGCCCACTTTCCTGACTTTTTTTAAACTAGAGGTGTGAAAACACCCTCCTGAGACAAGGGGGTTTCGTGGCCCTTTAAAAAGTTAAATAACGCACAGCACTACGGTTACAGAAAAGTTTGCGCTGTTATACTTCACTCACCTTTTAATACGTTTTGGTGAAATTATAACCCGCTGTTAAAAAAAAAACGACTGAATGTTTTTGAATGAGAAGCTGTTATGTAGCCGTGGCTGGATGAATTTTGGTGTGGCGCCCCGCCATGGAAGAATGAATGTAGCGGAAACCATGCAGTTATTTGTTAAACAAAGCAAAATCTCTCATATAATACATCTACTACAAGACAGAAAATATGACTTTACAAACTGCACTGTAAAAAAATCAAACGAACATTTTCAGTTAATTATATTACTGAAACTAATTAAAAAACTGAATTTATACAAAATTACACACATTTACACTAGTAAATAAATAGACTCAATGATGGGCTAAAAATCTGTGTGGGTCTACTCAGTGTCCCGATGTTCAGATGAATAACACAGGGGTCTAGCAAACAGTGTGGGGGTTGTTTTGCTAATAACTGCTCTTATTATATGTGACAAACCTGTCCTTTGACAATTTTTTTCTTCAAGTGAGATGACTAAATGCACGTTCACATTTAAACAGAACTACAGTAGGAAAGTAACTCATTTAAAGTTACTTTACTAGTTACTAGTAATCAGGGTTTTACATTAACACCCGCCAAATGCGGGTAGATTTTAGCTGTGGCGGGTTAGACACCCACCTCCACTAGCCACTTTGGCTGGTTGAAAATCATTATTAAATTGTAGGGTTTGACAATAAAGATGGCCCAACATTCGTGCAAATGCGATCTTAGAATCGAGAAGCAGCATGACTGACAAATATAATTGCGTTTGTGCGGGCAAAAGAAAGCCGGTGGATTACCGAATTAGAGGATAATCACTCGCGCCAACAGCTGATGTGATGCGCGCAACTGTTTAAAACACGTGCACGCTTCAGTTTCCTTGCTTGAAACAACCGTGCCTGGAAACGTAACTGGTGTGATCGGTTCTCTTTCAAATAGACTAGACAAAAAGTTGTTCATGCACCCACAGTCCTGCTGCTTTCAAGAGCTCCAGACTGGTCTTTTTGTAAGCAGCACCGGTTGCTTTTGCTTTAACTATTATTTAAACAGGATATAGGATATTAACTTCCCCATTATCTGTAGTTAACACTGGTGTTAACTGTTTTTTTTTTAAGAAATGTTTTGTTAAATAAAATGTATAGTATACAGCTATATTTTGCTTGTTTTGGCACATTATTTAAAATTTGTGGCTAAGAAATAATTATTTATTTATTTTAAGTGTGGTTAGAGATAAATTTGGTAAATCCTTTGAGCTCTGAAAAGTCATGTGAAATAAAAACTAATTGTAATACAACATTATGTAACCATGACTCATGTGCTCATGCTCACTGAGCAAGCTCATACACAAAAAGTGACATGAATGAGGAGGCATGTGGACATCGCACAACATCTAAATCAAATAATTTTAGCATGTCAAAGTCAAATTTATGCATATAAAATATATCTTCCCAACAACTAAATCGTGGCTAGTGTAAATGGCGAGTGGCTAGTGATGTTGGAAATATACTAGCCACACTGGCTGGTGATCAAAAAAGTAATGTCAAGCCCTGATAGTAATCTGTAACTCGCATTACTTGTAATACACTAATAAAGTTGCATAAACAAAAGCCAATGATACCAGAGGAGCATCAGTCATGCTGTTGATAAATACCTGCTAATTAATTGAGTCATTAGTGTCCCAATGTTCAGATCAAGGCCTGAGTAACACACACTGGGGTCTAGGGAATAGTGTTTCTTCCTTTGCTAATAATAGCACTAAACCTGTCCTTAAAAACACTAGCAGATTTGAGCAGTGTGTTTGATGAAACGGGTGCAGGTGTTGGCAGCATTCATCTCCGGAGAGATCCGTGCGAATCGACCCGTGTTAATCACAAACACCTTTCTGTGAACAATTAGCTAGCTCCCTTCTCCGCACTACGCAAGCCCCAGCGTATGAATATGTAATGCTTCAAAATGAGTGGTTTTCAGCGTGCAGGACTCCTGCAGAGAGAATAAACACAAAACTATCCATCACAGGCCGTGAGGAAATTAATGAGAGCCGAGCAGACGCACGTCCACTGGACTCTTCAGTGCCGGAGCCGCGGGGCGAGGACAAATTAGCCCGTTTTACATCAGAGTAAACGCAGGATTCGGCTGGAGAGAGCAGAGATTTCCCAGCGAGAGGACATCTTTATAAAGTAGAGGAGCATCCATTTACTAGTGTCAAGACTCTCAGTGATGATTCTGAGATGAAGAAAATAATAGTTCAGGGAGTTCTTATTAATAAAAGTGGCATACGCATAACACAGGGGCAGAAAAGTGACTTAATTATTTCATTATAATTGAAGCAGAATGTATGATTCAGCAGGCCAAGAGTGCCAAAAAATTGTATAATCATTTACCTTCAACTCTGTTAACATCAATTCTGTTACTGTCAACTCTTTTACCACCAACTCTGTCAACTCTAATACTGTCAAATCTGTCAACTCTATTGCCTTCAACTCTATCAACTCTGCGACCGCCAACTCTGTTACCGGCAACTCTGTCAGTTCTGTTACTGCTAACCCTGTTATCTTTAACTGTCAACTCTGTTACCGTCAACTCTTTTAGCTTCAACTCTATTAACTCTGTGACCGCCAACTCTGTTATTGCGAACTCTTTTACCACCAACTCTGTTACGGTCGACTACGTTACCGTCAACTCTGTTGCCACCAATTCTGTTACGGTCGACTACATTATCGTCAACTCTGTTACCACCAACTCTGTTACGGTCGACTACGTTATCGTCAACTCTGTTACCACCAACTCCGTTACGGTCGGCTACGTTATCATCAACTCTGTTACCACCAACTCCAATACGGTCGACTACGTTATCGTCAACTCTGTTACCACCAACTCTGTTACGGTCGACTACGTTATTGTCAACTCTGTTACCATCAACTCTGTTACAGTCGACTACGTTATCGTCAACTCTGTTACCACCAACTCGGTTACGGTCGACTACATTATCGTCAACTCTGTTACCACCAACTCCGTTACGGTCGGCTACGTTATCGTCAACTCTGTTACCACCAACTCCAATACGGTCGACTACATTATCGTCAACTCTGTTACCACCAACTCTGTTACGGTCGACTACGTTATTGTCAACTCTGTTACCATCAACTCTGTTACAGTCGACTACGTTATCGTCAACTCTGTTACCACCAACTCTGTTACGGTCGACTACGTTATCGTCAACTCTGTTACCACCAACTCCGTTACGGTCGGCTACGTTATCGTCAACTCTGTTACCACCAACTCCAATACGGTCGACTACGTTATCGTCAACTCTGTTACCACCAACTCTGTTACGGTCGACTACGTTATTGTCAACTCTGTTACCATCAACTCTGTTACAGTCGACTACGTTATCGTCAACTCTGTTACCACCAACTCGGTTACGGTCGACTACATTATCGTCAACTCTGTTACCATCAACTCTGTTACAGTCGACTACGTTATCGTCAACTCTGTTACCACCAACTCTGTTACGGTCGACTACGTTATTGTCAACTCTGTTACCATCAACTCTGTTACAGTCGACTACGTTATCGTCAACTCTGTTACCACCAACTCTGTTACGGTCGACTACGTTATTGTCAACTCTGTTACCACCAACTCTGTTACAGTCGACTACGTTATCGTCAACTCTGTTACCACCAACTCGGTTACGGTCGACTACGTTATTGTCAACTCTGTTACCACCAACTCTGTTACGGTCGACTACGTTATTGTCAACTCTGTTACCATCAACTCTGTTACAATCGACTACGTTACTGTCAACTCTGTTACCATCAACTCTGTTACAGTCGACTATGTTATCGTCAACTCTGTTACCACCAACTCTGTTACAGTCGACTACGTTATCGTCAACTCTGTTACCACCAACTCTGTTACAGTCGACTACGTTATCGTCAACTCTGTTACCACCAATTCGGTTACGGTCGACTACGTTATTGTCAACTCTGTTACCATCAACTCTGTTACAGTCGACTACGTTATTGTCAACTCTGTTACCATCAACTCTGTTACAGTCGACTACGTTATCGTCAACTCTGTTACCATCAACTCTGTTACGGGCGACTACGTTATCGTCAACTCTGTCAACTTTGTTACTGCGAACTCTGCTACCTTTAACTGTCAACTCTGTGACGGCCAACTCTTTTACCTCCAACTCGATCAACTCTGTGACTGCCAACTCTGTTACTATGACCCTTGTTACCTTTAAATGTCAATTCTGTTACTGTTAACTCTTTTAGCTTCAATTCTATCAACTCTGTGACCGCAAACTGTTACTGCGAACTCTGTTACCTTTAACTGTCAACTCTGTGACCACCAACTCTTTTACCTTTAACTCTATCAACTGTGTTACCATCAAGTCTGTTACCATCAACTGTCAACTCTGTGACCGTCATCTCTGCTCTTTTACAGTCAACTGTCAATTCCGTTACTGTCAACTGTGTTACCGTCAACTCTGTTCTGTTACCGTCAACTCTATTACCTTCAACTCTATCAAATCTGTTACCGTCAACTCTGTTACCGTCAACTCTGTTACGGTCAACTCTGTTACCGTCAACTCTGTCAGCTCTTTTACTGCGAACTCTGTTACCTTTACCTGTCAACTCTCTTACTGTCAACTCTTTTAATTCCGTTACCGTCAACTCTTTTATCATCCACCTTGTTGCTGTCAACTCTTTTAGCTTCAACTCTTTCAACTCTGTGACCGTCAAGAATTTAAAATATATAGAAATTCTACACTGTAAAAGATTATCCATAAATTAGAAGCTTCCTGTCTTTTGTTATTATTTTTTTAATAAATATTTCTACATTTTTAAGTGACTTTTATTGACATTTTTAATAGTTTGAAGTGATATATTGTTGTATAAACTAACACTAGTTTTTTCAATATTCTTCAGAATATATTGTTTTGTGTTTATAACCACTTGAGGGTGAGTAAACAGTGAATAACCTATCCCTTTAAATACATTAACAACATTAAATAAATAAAAAAATGAAAAACTTGCTACAGAAAGTACATTTTGCTCATTGTGTGTTGTTAGGAACTGCCCACATGTGATACCTCCACTATCCTAAAAGAGAACCCAATATTACAGATTATCCTCCTGCATTCATTCACACAGAGGTCTCCAGTAAAACAGTCTTTAATAGTTGCCTCTCGTATGGTCCTGTAACACAGACGGAGCGCAGTAAACCGGTCTCAGTCCACAGAGCGTACAGAGGAGCCGGCAGCGTTGTAATTTCCCCCCACTAAAAGCTGAACGGCCACCAGGGGACCTGTACACAACATTACAGGTTAAGCCCTCATTTTGTCTCCAGGTTGCTGGAAGAGAAAAAAAAGGGATCGGAGGAAGGAAGAAAAGAAAGCAACTTTCCTCCTGCCCTGACCTATGGCCGGCCGTATACCCAGAGGTGTCAGGAGCGTTTGGGTGTGTTTTCCTCCCAAACCAAAGTGGTTATTGTGTCCGAGGTCTGCAGGGGACAAAAGGCTAATATTGTTTTATGTGAGAGTGAGTGGAAAGGGAAGCACAGATCAGCACAGAGCTGAAACATATCAGAGACTGCAGCAGATCGGGAGTGTAGAGGGAAAACCAGGAGGAAACTGTCCTTCTGTGATGCCGTGTGCTATCCATATGTCCCATAGTAAAAACCATGGCATTCTCCTTTATGTTATCTTTAAATATTATGTTCAAACATCTTCTGATGTGAACATGATCACAGTAACATCACAGAGCCTATAAAATGATGCTTTCAATCTGACTACCAAAAGGACACTAAAAACATGCCATTGTATATAAATGCACATGAACTGAAAATGATATTAAATATGAGATTATCTGTATTTTGGTTTTGGTCTCTATTATATGTACAGTCAAACCTGAAATGATTCATAACCCAGGGGTTTATGCAAATGTAGACCAGTTTTGTGATACTATTTATAAATTATTTGATTATTTATTTAATAGCTCATATATTTTTATACTAATAGTGTATTTTCAGTTTAATACAAAATGTAAAGGCTTAACGAGGTTAACTAAGCAAGTCACTGGACAACATTGGTATGTTCTGTCTAATAATATTGACCTTAAAAATGATTATTATTTTTTTAAGTAAGACTTTCTCTTATTTCAAATATATAAGAGATACAGTAAAAAAAATCCTTGCTCCATTAAACAGCACTTGTTATACTTAATATATTTAATATACATTTAATGTATGAATATTTAAAAAATCTATCTATAAACGCTATTTTATTCATTTGGATAGACAGATAGACGAATGAACGAATAAATGAAAAGATGGGTGGATGGGTGGACAGAACGACAGAACGACGGATGGATGGACGGAGGGATGGAAAGGTAGATAGACGGATAGATGGATATATGGATAGACAAATAAACGGAACAATAGAATGATAGATGAAATGATGGAACGATAGGTAGAATGATAGATAAAACAATACAGATAGATATGGATGGACAGACAAACAGAACGATAGACAGAACAATAGATAGATAGATAGATAGATAGATAGATAGATAGATAGATAGATAGATAGATAGATAGATAGATATATAGATATATAGATATATAGATAGATAGATAGATAAACGGAACGATAGAATGATAGATGAAACGATAGATGGAACGATAGGTAGAATGATAGATAAAACAATACAGATAGATATGGATGGACAGACAAACAGAACGATAGACAGAACAATAGATAGATGGATGGATGGATGGATGGATGGATGGATGGATGGATGGATGGATGGATGGATGGATGGATGGATGGATGGATGGATGGATGGATGGATGGATGGATGGATGGATGGATGGATGGATGGATGGATGGATGGATGGATGGATGGATGGATGGATGGATGGATGGATGGATGGATGGATGGATGGATGGATGGATGGATGGATGGATGGATGGATGGATGGATGGATGGATGGATGGATGGATGGATGGATGGATGGATGGATGGATGGATGGATGGATGGATGGATGGATGGATGGATGGATGGATGGATGGATGGATGGATGGATGGATGGATGGATGGATGGATGGATGGATGGATGGATGGATGGATAGATAGATAGATAGATAGATAGATAGATAGATAGATAGATAGATAGATAGATAGATAGATAGATAGATAGATAAACGGAACGATAGAATGATAGATGAAACGATAGATGGAATGATAGGGAGAATGATAGATAGAACAATAGAGATGGATGGATGGATGGATGGACGGATGGACGGAGAGAACGACAGACAGAACAACAGACAGACAGACAGACAGACAGATAGAATGATAGATAGAACAACGGATGGACAGACGGACAGACGGACGGATAGAAAGGTAGATAGACGGATAGAGGGGTAGATGGATAGACAGATAAACGGAAGGATAGATAGATGGAACAACAGGTAGAATGATAGAACAATAGAGATAGATATGAATGGATGGATGGATGGATGGACGGACGGACGGACGGACAGAACAACAGACAGGTAGAACAGGTAGAATGATAGGTAGAATAGGTAGGTAGAATGATAGATAGAACAACGGATGGATGGATGGATGGATGGATGGATGGACGGACAGACGGACGGACGGACGGACGGACAGAACAACAGACAGACAGACAGGTAGAATGATAGGTAGAATAGGTAGGTAGAATGATAGATAGAACAACGGATGGATGGATGGATGGATGGATGGATGGATGGATGGATGGATGGAAAGGTAGATAGACGGATAGAGGGGTAGATGGATAGACAGATAAACGAAACGATAGATAGATGGAACAACAGGTAGAATGATAGAACAATAGAGATAGAGATGGATGGATGGACAGACGGATGGACGGGAAAAAAATTATCGATAATGTTGATAATGCTGTACAAATTGCAATGAAAATAAAGTTGAAATATAATTACATAACGTAAATATATAATTTATTAACATCTTTATATCTATGTAACACCTTTTTAAGCCTTAAATTCCGCCTAACAAAAAATAAATAAAAAGTTTCACACAGAAAAGCACTTAATGCATAACAAGCATTACACCAAACACCAAAACTAACATAAACACACGAAACTAAACCAGCAAGAACACAGACACAGTCCCTCATACGAGCTGAAGATCAGAGGGAAAAGGTGAACTGAATACATCGGAGCAAACCCTCGAATCATGCAAATGTAGCAGCAGTATAAAAGAGCAGAGAGGAACAGAGACGTGCTCGTGTTGGAGAAGAAAAAAAACTGCAGTTTCTACTTTCCATCAAACAGAGAGCCGAACACTTCTTAAATTAATCCTCCTCCTAATCTGGCTGATTCATGAGTCTGTGAAAACACACGCTGCTTTAAATCTGGCTCGGCCACTGTAATGATAGCTGGATTATCTTGTAAGATGGTGATGTATTGAGCTTTTTACTCATTCCTGTGGCTCTGTGTTTACAATCTGCTAAATATGTATGCGAGTCGCTCGAGCAAACGAAGCCGTAAAGCTCCGTCCGGGAGTATATTACAAACACAAGCGGATGATTACTGCGCCTGAGGACACAAACACTGCGCTCACATCTTTTCCATCAATCTCACTCTATTTACTCTACTACTGACCTTTTTTATTTTACATCATAACGTCAAACAATACACACACTGTCCTATGAATTAAAATCAAAAGGTCAGAGGTTAAAGGGCTCCTATTTTACCCCTTTTCCAAGATTTAAGAGAAGTCTTTTGAGTCTCCAGAATGTGTCTGAAGCTCAATTCCCATCAGATTACTTATTATACCTTTCTGAATATGGGTTAGTTGAGCTGTTAGGACATTGTAGCTGTTTTGGTTGCCTGTGTCTTTAATGCAAATGAGCTGGTTCTCCCCGCCCACCGTTCCTACGTGCCTATCAGAGCCATAGAGCTCTCTGGAGCGTGTCTCCTTCTCCTGCAGTGTTCAGGTAGAACTGCTCCAGCTCAATTCTACATTATTTTTCTAATTAAATAAAGAGGACACATCATTTAATTGAGTAATATGAACTTTTCATGCTAATTATTTGCTTAACTCTTTTAATTAATCCCACTGGCACCTAACAGATGAAGGGTTTAGCAGGAAGTTAATAAAGCAAGGTGAACTGCTTCACCTTCAGTCATTAGAGGAGGACGACGGCACTGCAGAAACACTCACACTGAGGGGACGTTCACACACAACCACTGTGTGTATAAAAACCATAGACTGTAAAAATTATGAATGTAGTGCCCGTGATGTCACCTGTAGTCTTCTGAAGAGGCGGAGCCTACTGTCTCTATCTTGTGCATCACTCAGGGTTAACCAAATATGGGCAAAGAGGCAAGCATGGGCGGAGCTACATATGCCTGCCTGTATTTTGCTTAGACAGGGTTTCCTTTGAGAGAAACATGCAACACTTCATTAAATGCGACTGGTTTGTGTTCTGACCACATGTGCTTGGTTGTGTACTATATCAGTAAAGTGTTTAGTCTTTTAAAACACTGTAGTAATACATTGCGCCCCCAAGCATTGTCCTTATGATAATTTTCTACAGGAGGAAAATGCTAATTACTTCCAAATAAATTTAAATATAGTCTGTGTTAGTAAATGCAAGGCTATTTATGAAATCCAGGCATAACTTCGTATGATAACATGCTTCTAGAGCCTACAGCTAATCAATCTGTCAGATTCTGGAGTGCATTACAGTTCTGAGGAATATTATAAATGATAAATACATTATTTTAAATAAAACAAATACATTTATAGATAAAAGTATATAAAAAGTTCACTCACCAGGCCAGACTTGAATGCTCTGTGAGCACAGTTAAGTGCACACAGCATGCCATATTATCTGATAATTGTAAGAAATAATACCAAAAGGCAATTGACTGTGTAAAGCCACATAAAACAACAGCAAAAATACCAGAATCAGCAGAGGTGACTTGACCCAAGCAGAGACCTAGCAGAGTTATAAAAAATAAATAAATAAATAAAAAAATCACCCCCTCACAGCTGTCACGAAGACTAATATTAGCTATACACAACAAAATCATTTTTGTACCAGGCTGTAAACACGTTTGTTTCTGCTGTAAAGTTGGCCAATTTAACACTGGAGTCAATAGAAATGTGCTGTGTTTTGGAGCAGCCCCCAGTGGCCAGTGGATGAATTGCAGTGCAGGTATTACTTTCATGAGGGAGAGCGGGAAAACATGAGACGCAGTACTCAGGAATTATTTATTTTTATTTATTTATTTTTTTATACATATTAGTCATTTTAGACTATTATTAATATTATTATTATTATTTTTAAATGTATTTTTTTTTAAAGAATGATTTTAAAAAACGCCTCCCTCATGTTGACATCAAATAAAATGATTGGGTAACACTACATTTAAAGGGTTGTTTTTAAGACCTCGAAACCTTTGTAATCCTGATATGACAAGACATGAATGGGATTTTATGCAAGCTTATAACAAATGCTATCAAGTGTCATTAGCTCAGTTATGTCATTTTAAAATGCAAAGATGACATCGTTTGTTATGACAACTTGACACAATTTTCTCATACTCTATCCATCCATCCATTTATCTATCCATCCATTTATCTATCCATCCATCTATCCATCCATCTATCCATCCATTTATCTATCTATCTATCTATCTATCTATCTATCTATCTATCTATCTATCTATCTATCTATCTATCTATCTATCTATCTATCTATCTATCTATCTATCTATCTATCTATCTATCCATCTATCTATCTACCTATCCATCCGTCTATCTGTCTCTCTGTCCATCTATCTATCTATCTATCTATCCATCCATCCATCCATCTGTCTATCCATCCGTCTATCTGTCTGTCTGTCTATCTATCTATCTATCTACCTATCCATCCGTCTATCTGTCTCTCTGTCTATCTATCTATCTATCAACCTATCCATCCATCCATCCATCTGTCCATCTATCTATCTATCTATCTATCTATCCATCCATCCATCCGTCTGTCTATCCATCCGTCTATCTGTCTGTCTGTCTGTCTGTCTATCTATCTATCCATCCATCCATCCATCTATATATTTATCTATCTATCTACCCATCCATCCATCCATCCATCTATCTATCTATCTATCTATCTATCTATCTATCTATCTATCTATCTATCTATCTATCTATCTATCTATCTATCTATCTATCTATCTATCTATCTATCTATCTGT
>LR812543.1:44184587-44199587 GCA_903798195.1 Danio kyathit
ATTGCGTACTACTATATTTAGTACTAAAATATTATTAGAAATACAATTCTGGCTATTTATTAACCATTAATTATGACTTTTAGCACAATAAACTTTACATTTTCTGCTTATTAATGGTCATTAAGGTAGTAGTTGGGTTAAGGTATGCATGTAGAGATGTAGAATATGGTTATAAATACTAATAAAGCACCAATATTGTATGTCAAGAAATAATCTAAGACACAATAAGTCATAAAACATTGCTTTTTCTTCAGATTAGTCCTAATATATTATTTCATTCGGTCACACTTTATTTTAAAGTACAATTATCGCTATTTATAAACTACTAATTATGAGTTTTAGCTCAATAAACTTATTAATTAACTGCTTATTAATAGGTATTAAGGTAGTAGTTGGGTTAAGGTATAACAGATGTAGAATATGATTACTAATAATAATAATAAAACCACCAATACTGTACATCAGAAATTATCAGACACAATTTTTACTTCAGACTAGTCCTAAAACATTATTAGAAGTACAATTCTGGCTAGAAATAAACCGGTAATTGTGAGTTTTAGCTCAATAAACCTTTAATTTTCTGCTTATTTATAGTTATTAAGGTAGTAGTTGGATTTAGGCATGCATGTAGAGATGTAGGATATGGTTATAAATACTAATAAAGCACCAATATTGTACCACAAGAAATGATCAGACACACAATAAGTCATGAAACATTGCTTTTTACTTCAGACTAGTCCTAAAACATTATTAGAAATACAATTCTGGCTATAAATAAACCATTAATTGTGAGTTTTAGCTCAGTAAACTTTTAATTTTCTGCTTATTAATGGTCATTAAGGTAGTAGGGGAGTAGTGTTTAAGTATTAGGGATGTAGAATATGATTATGAGTACTAATAAACCATCACCTATTGTATGCTGAGTGATAATCAGACACACAATAAGTCATGAAACATTGCTTTTTACTTCAGACTGTCCTAAAATATGATTTAATTCAGACACACTTTATTTTAAAGTACAATTCTGGCTATTTATTAACCATAAATTATGAGTTTTAGCTCAATAAACCTTTAATTTTCTGCTTATTAATGGTCATTAAGGTAGTAGTTGGATTTAGGCATGCATGTAGAGATGTAGAATATGGTTATAAATACTAATAAAGCACCAATAAAATATAAATACAACAAAATGTACCACAAGAAATGATCAGACATACATAAACCATCACCTATTGTATGCTGAGTGATAATCAGACACACAATAAGTCATGAAACATTGCTTTTTACTTCAGACTGTCCTAAAATATGATTTAATTCAGTCACACTTTATTTTAAAGTACAATTCTGGCTATTTATTAACCATAAATTATGAGTTTTAGCTCAATAAACCTTTAATTTTCTGCTTATTAATGGTCATTAAGGTAGTAGTTGGATTTAGGCATGCATGTAGAGATGTAGAATATGGTTATAAATACTAATAAAGCACCAATAAAATATAAATACAACAAAATGTACCACAAGAAATGATCAGACATACATAAACCATCACCTATTGTATGCTGAGAGATAATCAGACACACAATAAGTCATGAAACATTGCTTTTTACTTCAGACTGTCCTAAAATATGATTTAATTCAGTCACACTTTATTTTAAAGTACAATTCTGGTTATTTATTAACCATTAATTATGAGTTTTAGGTCAATAAACCTTTAATTTTCAGCTTATTAATGGTCATTAAGGTAGTAGTTGGGTTAAGGTATGCATGTAGAGATGTAGAATATGGTTATAAATACTAATAAAGCACCAATATTGTATGTCAAGAAATAATCTAAGACACAATAAGTCATAAAACATTGCTTTTTACCTAGGACTTGTCCTAAAATATTATTAGAAGTACAATTCTGGCTAGAAATAAACCGTTGATTGTGAGTTTTAGCTCAATAAACCTTTAATTTTCTGCTTATTAATAGTTATTAAGGTAGTAGTTGGATTTAGGCATGCATGTGGAGATGTAGAATATGGTTATAAATACTAATAAAGCACCAATATTGTACCACAAGAAATGATCAGACACACAATAAGTCATGAAACATTGCTTTTTACTTCAGACTAGTCCTAAAACATTATTAGAAATACAATTCTGGCTATAAATAAACCATTAATTGTGAGATTTAGCTCAGTAAACTTTTAATTTTCTGCTTATTAATGGTCATTAAGGTAGTAGGGGAGTAGTGTTTAAGTATTAGGGATGTAGAATATGATTATGAGTACTAATAAACCACCAATATTGCATGCTGATAAATAATTAGACACACAATAAGTCATAAAACATTGCTTTTTACTTCAGACTGTCCTAAAATATGATTTAATTCAGACACACTTTATTTTGAAGTGCAATTCAGGCTATAAATAAACCATTAATTGTGAGTTGTAGCTTAATAAACTTTGAATTAGCTGCTTAATAATAGTTATTGATATTAATAGGTATGATGCAGAATATGATTATGAAGAATATGTGCTTTATTAAGCGAACAATATTGTCAAGAAATAATCAGAGGCACAATAAGTCATAAAACATTGCTTTTTTATTCAGACTGTACAACAATATTATTTAATTCAGTCACATTTTATTTTAAGGTACAATTCTGGCTATTTATTAACCATTAACTATGAGTTCTAGTGCAATAAACCTTTAATTTTATGCTTATGAATAGTCATTAAGGTTGTAGTTAGGTTTAGGTAAGATGATAATGAAGAATGTGTGCTTTATAAGTACTAATAAACAGACAATATTGTCAAAAAAATAACCAGACACACAAAAAGCACGACCATAAAGCATGGCCTTTTCTGACCGATAGAGAAAAATATGATTTAATTCACACTATTTTAAAAAATTACAATTGTTGCTATTAATAAAACATTAGTTATGATTTTTATGCTTATTAATTGTTATTAAGGTAGAAATTGGGACTAGGGATGTAGAATATGATTATGAAAAATATGTGCTTTATAAGTAATAATAACCAACCAGTATTATAATAATAATCATCAGGAAATAAGCCATTAGTTTAGGGGTGTCAAACTCAGAAGGGCCGGGGCTCTGCACAGTTGAATCCCAACCCTAATTAAACACACCTGATCAAACTAATCGAGTGCTTCAGGATTGTTTGAAACCTGCAGGTAAGTGGCTGCGTCAGAAACCGCCTACTACTCAGTAGGTACTGCATTTGAATTTAAACGTACTACTCGGCCGTTAGAAAAGTACGTTCTATACAGTATGAATGGGAGAAGTATGAATGGAATTCGGACGTACTACATCCGCTATTTTGTCATGGTCACATGACCTACCTGCGTCAGTTATGTTGATTCACTCCCATTCATGAACTCTCTCGCAGGGCATCATGGGATAGCACAGCGTGCATGGGATGTGCACTTCAGAATCTCGCCGGAAGTAGTAAGTCATCCGGGTACTTCTCGCATACTGATTTTCGAATTCGGACCTACTACTCGACTCGCATACTGATTTTAGCGTACTGTATAGTATGAAAGTATGTGGTTTCGGACGCAGCCAGTGTGTTAAAGCAGGGCAGGGCTGATTTATTAAAGTGTTACCTATATGTTTATTCTTCAAATGTTTACCAAGTGCTGTTTAGCAGAGCAAAGGAAATGTTCACAGTATTTCCGATTATATATATATATATATATATTTATTTTTTATTTATTTATTAAAATAAAGTTTTTATTCTTTTAGTTTGGCTAGAATGAAAAAAAGTATCTTAACAATGAAAACAAACCAGATTGGAATCTAACACTTGTATTTTAAACATTATCAAGCTAATGTATCAGCTGACAAGAACACTGCTCTGGTATGCATTTAAAAGAAATTACTTTTTATTTGACTAAATAATCATTTCTTTAATTAAACCTCACCTCCTTCAAACAACACCTCAAACTAATGAGATTAAGCTTAAAATCCGAGAAATTGTAATTGTGTTCAGATAAGTGGCACACACCAGTTTTAATTGAAATAAACCGACAAAAAAAACACTTTCATCGCATTATTATCGCACTGTGTGAGTGTGTGTGTGTGTGAATGTTCAGATGTACACATGAATAAACACACTCAAATTATGCTGAAGTTCTCTTTATACTCCAAAACTAACTTCAGCTCCACATCTTCAAGCACACTGTAATAAATATCTGTTAATGAACAGTTTCTGTGGATGTTGATGTCCGCTCTGTTCACTTTTGATGTTGAAAATTCAACTCTACAGTTTAACACAGTGACTTTTAGTGACATTTTAGTAGTTTGAGATCATATAATATAGAAGTAGTAATATATAAATGTGCAAAGTAACAGAAAATGTGCTGCAGTTTATTATAAGGTTTCTGTAGCGTAATATTCAACACCAACACACACAATATAGCACTGCACACTATTACACATGTGCAGAAAACACACTTTTACTGAACTTTTCAAGGTTTAAAGTGGTTATAAGAAAGATCAAGATCTCATAATGCAATTCAGAAGCATAAATAAACTACACAATATACGCAAATAAAAAAAGTGAAATCACAAAATACATAAAACTGCTAATCTGTAGATGTGTTTTACAGTGCAGAAAGCATACAGTGAAGACAGGTCAACAAATCTGTTCTGCTGTATTAAAAGAAACACATCTAATTCAATCTAATTCAGGCTAAAAACACGGTTAAGGTGCACACATTTAGGCCTCGTCCACAAAAACACGGGTATTTTTGATACCGCAGTTTTTCCTGTAGTTTATTTTGGATCGCTCTAATAACCAATAGCAAATCAGCACCTACTTGGAAGGCGGGGCTAAAGACAGCGTGGCTCCATATGATTAGTCAAAAATGGATTAACAACCTATGCATGAAACACAGATGCTTGGCACATGAAATAAATTAAATTTATCGCACCGGATATTGCATAGACTAAAAATAATATTTTTGCTGTTTGCTCAGACTACTTATTTATTTTGAGCTGAATCAACATAATTCTTGAGGGTTTTTGTGAGATAACTTAATTGCTTTATGTTCAATCAACATAAATTTGTTGGTGAACAGCCATTTTTAGGTCTCTCCAGAGATCCTCAATTGGGTATAAGTTAGGGCTCTGGCTGGGCCATTCAAGGACAGTCAAGGAGTTGTAAAGAAAGCCTTCGTTATTGTAATTATTATGGTAATTAGGAATTTCATTGTATAACAGTGGTTTGTTCAGGAGACAATCGAATACAAATATTGCTTAAGGGGGGTAATAATATTGACTGTAAAATGAATCCGTTAAATATGACTTGAGAATAGTTTGAAAAAGAATCAATATTTTATGTACAAAAGTAGAAGAAGTTCAGATGACAGAATTAATATCATGTAACCCCGCTATGCCAAAAAACAAAGAATCACAGATGTAAATAAGCATCCCTGGGGAACCCTGCATTTATTACACTGTAATAAAGTATGTTGTCTCAACACAAATCCATTAAGTTAACGTAACAAATTTAAGTCAGTTAAGCAGAAAAGAATTAGGTTTCCCCAAAAAAATCTTCAGAATTATGTGCAGTAAAAATTCATTTTTTGAGTGTATACCATTATCATGATAGCCATAATGTTCCGATAAAGTGTGCAGTTTTATTGGTGTTGGCCTGTTTCATGTTTATCTCAGCTTTTTATTTCATTTAATTGCATAAAATGATGAATCAATCTACATACGACCTTAAAAAAAACGTAAAAGTGCAACTGCGATCAACAGAATGATCAATCAAAAGTGGTGCAATGGTGTATTTGGTACTTTTGAATAAAAAAGGATCCACTAATTATTTTAGATAGTGTGAGTGAGAAGACTCAGCATGCTGGATTACTGAAACAGAGTTTAAGGAGCAGCAGGACGCTGTTTATTTGCACATCTGCTGTTTAATACACTCGCTCTTTACTGAGGCCCATCCACACTATAAAACCTGCACCCGCTCAGCCATAAACACAGCAGCACTTTACTGTGCTTACTGCCAGAGCTGCACACCAATGGATTATCTCTAATCTGGACTGTGTCTTTAAATTCCAAAAAAGTGTTCTTACATACACTCACTGGCCACTTTATTAGGTACACCTGTCCAACTGCTCGATAATCAGCCAATCGCATGGCAGCAGCTCAATGCATTTAGGCATGTAGACATGGTCAAGACGATCTGCTGCAGGTCAAAGTGAGCATCAGAATGGGGAAGAAAGGGGATTTAAGAGACTTTGAACGTGGCATGGATGTTGCTGCCAGACGGGCTGCTCTGAGTATTTCAGAAACTGCTGATCTACTGGGATTTTCACGCACAACCATCTCTAGGGTTTACAGAGAATGGGCCGACAAAGAGGAAATATCCAGTGAGCGGCAGTTCTGTGGGCGCAAATGCCTTGTTGATGTCAGAGGAGAATGGCCAGACTGGTTCCAGCTGATAGAAAGGCAACAGTAACTCAAATAAGCACTCGATACAACCGAGGTCTGCAGAAGAGCATCTCTGAACACACAACACGTCCAACCTTGAGGCGGATGGGCTACAGCAGCAGAAGACCACACCGGGTGCCACTCCTGTCAGCTAAGAACAGGAAACTGAGGCTACAATTCACACAGGCTCACCAAAACTGGACAATAGAAGATTGGAGAAACGTTGCCTGGTCTGATGAGTCTCCATTTCTGCTGCCACATTCGGATGGTCGGGTCAGAATTTGCCCTCAACAACATGAAAGCATGGATCATCCTGCCTTGTATCAGCGGTTCAGGCTGGTGGTGGTGGTGTAATGGTGTGGGGGAGATTTTCTTGGCACACTTTGGGTCCATTAGTACCAATTGAGCATCAACACCACAGCCTACCTGAGTATTGTTGCTGACCATGTCCATCCCTTTATGACCACAGTGTCTCCATCTTCTGATGGCTACTTCCAGCAGGATAACACACCATGTCATAAAGCGCCAATCATCTCAGACTGGTTTCTTGAACATGACAATGAGTTCACTGTACTCAAATGGCCTCCACAGTCACCAGAGCTTAATACAATAAAGCACCTTTGGCATGTGGTGGAACGAGAGATTCACATCATGGATGTGCAGCCGACAAATCTGCAGCAACTTCATGATGCTATCATGTCAATATGTAAGGGTCTGAATACTTAGAATCATATGATATTTCAGTTTTTCTTTGTTAATAAATATGCAAAAATGTCAACAATTCTGTGTTTTTCTGTCAATATGGGGTGCATTAATGAGGAAAAAAACCATGAACTTAAATTATTTTAGCAAATAGCTGCAATATAACAACAAAGAGTGAAAGATTTAAGGGGGTCTAAATACTTTCCGTACCCACTGTATATAGTTTCTGCCACAAGATTATCCTGCTTCAAACATCAAATAAGTGTTTGCACAAAAGTAATCTAAATGTAATCCAAAAGTAGTCCGATTACATTACTATAAATGTGTAATCTAAGAGAACAGAGTAAAACATTGCTGTAAAACTGCACTAGCATTCTCCACGCTTCTGAACTGATGATGTGCATTAGTTGTTTTTTTTAAGGATTGAGAATGTGCACCGGTCGAGTCTCTACTTCCCCTGACCTTGACCCTTTGACCTTCTGTCCTCAGATCAGCACAGAGACTGATGATCCACCGAGGGTACGAGAAAAACACACACACACACACACACAGAGAGAGAGAGAGAGAGAATAAAGCTGAATCAGCGTGACTCTGTGCTTCTGTGGACGTTTGCTGCGGTGATTACTGGAAATGGCATTTACGCTGTGATTAGTAAGCTTGTTCACACACTCGGAGATCTGCACAGACGCTATTAATAAACCATTGTTTCTCTTAGGACACTCAATTTCAGCACAGGAAATGACATCAGCAGAGCGAGCTGTGAAACACACACTAAGGACTTTCGGCAGAAGAAAAATATAAGAGGAAATATTGTTGGAAAATAAAAATGTTAAACATCACTGGGACAAAAATATGTGGAAAATAATTACAATTTCACAGGAGGGCTAATAATGCTTTCTTCAACTCCATCGCTTAAGACATGAACACGAACTTGGTATTATTATTTTCATTATTATTATTTGTTGTAGCAGTAGCAGTAGTGAAAAATTTTAAATTATTTAATAATTAATAAAGTGACATTGCATAAAGTGAATGCAGTGTAATTATGTATTCTGTCTGTTAAACATTAGTTGGACATAAATATATGAAAAATAATTATAATTTCGCCGGAGGGCTAATGATGTTTTCTTCAACTCCATCACTTAAGTCATGAACACTATGTGATATTAGTAGTAGTAGTCGTAGTAATAGCAGTAGTAGTGAAAGAGCACTAAGTAAATAAATAAATCAATCAATTAATAAATAAATAAATAAAGTGGCATTGCATAAAGTGAATGCAGTGTAATTATGAATTATGCTCTGTTAAACACCACTTGAAAAATAATTACAATTTCGCAAGAGGGCTAATGATGTTTCCTTCAACTTCATCACTTAAGTCATGAGCACTAGCGTGGTATTATTATTATTACTAGTAGTAGTAATAGTACTGAAAAACGCACTAACTAACTATATAAATAAATAAATGAATAAATAAATAAATAAAGTGGCACTGCATAAAGTGAATGGAGTATAATTATGTATTTTACTGTTAAAAATCAGTGGGACAAAAATGTGAAAAATAATTACAATTTCACAGGAGGGCTAATGACACTAGTGTGGTATTATTAGTAGTAGTAGTGGTAGTAGCAGTAGTAGTGAAAAAGCACTAAATAAATAAATTCATTAATTAATTAAATAATTAATTAATTAATTAAGTGGCATTGCATAAAGTGAATGGAGTGTAATTGTGTATTATGCTCTGTTAAACATCACTTGGACTTCAATGCTTAAGACATGAACACTAGGTATTGTAGTTATTATTATTATTAATATTATTATTATTTGTTGTAGTAGTAGCAGTAGTAAAAAATGCATTAAATAAATAAATAAATAAAGTGAATGGAGTGTAATTATGTATTTTGCTCTGTTAAACACCACTGGGACAAAAATAAGTAAGTCGTCACCTTGGAATTATAAGGTTCTGTCTGCGTTCTGAAGCATTTTCAGATATTAAGCTTCAAAGTTTTGGCATTCTATAGCCAACAGTACGTGTGTAACATTTGTTTTTTAAATAAAAAAAGTATTAAAATGTAAACAACTTATTAAAAAACATCCCATAATGTAAATAAGTTGTCATTTAATAAGAATATGTCAAGAACTCAATTTTGACAAAAATGTCAGATAGAATCTTATAGATCTAAGGTGACGAAGTATTAGTAGTAGTAGTAGATATACATATATAATTAGAATAAATAAATAAAGTGACATTGCATAAAGTGAATGGAGTATGATTACATATAAATTAATAACAAATACTTTTCATTGATAAATTAAACTGTCGAAAAATCTAATTAAATCATCTCAATGCATGTATTGCATGCTATATATAGTACATCATCAAATAAGTTGAAAAAAAAAAGTTTTGATATTAAATTATAAATATTTGTAGCAGTAAAAAAAATTCTATCATTTACTTGTTCTTTTCCTTTCTCATTAATGAATGAAAATATTTTATCTTATGTTACTTCACAAATAGTTTGGCATTTCACTATTAATTCTGTTAATATAAATAAAAATATGAGAATGGAAAACTGTGAGAATTCTTATCAATATATTAATATTGATAAGAACTTAAAATTTCATCATAAAATAATACATTTAACTGCTATTTAATAAGAATACTATATATATATATATATATATATATATATATATATATATATATATATATATATTCATTTTCTTTTTGGCTTAGTCCCTTTATTAATCCGGAGTCGCCACAGCGGAATAAATCGCCAACTTATCCAGCACGTTTTTACGCAGCGGATGCCCTTCCAGTCGCAACCCATGTCTGGGAAACATCCACACACACCCACTCACACACTACAGACAATTTAGCCTACCCAATTCCCCTATAGCGCATGTGTTTGGACTGTGGGTGAAACCGGAGCACCCGGAGGAAACCCACACGAACGCAGGGAGAACATGCAAACTCCACACAGAAACACCAACTGACCCAGCCGAGGCTCGAATCAGCGACCTTCTTGCTGTGAGGTGACAGCACTACCTACTGCGCCACCCCATATATATATATATATATATATGACCCTAACCCATATAATATACAAGTCATTCCTTGCATAAATTAAAATAATAAATCATTGAAGGTTGTGTCACTATTAAGTATTTTTATCTAATGCCATGTCAGCAAGGCTATTTTAATGGCAAGAATATTTCAATAATGAATGATATACAATTAAAAACAACAAACAAATGAATACAGAAATTAAATAAGATATTTAAGGTTAATATATGACTTTGCTAAATATGTCCTTGAGAGAGTTCATTTCATAAAAAGCACTATTCTGGATTAATATGCACACTATAATATCTAATTGAGCTACAGTAAGTGTGGCTAATTAACAAAAACAAACTTCATAAAAGTGTGCAGATTTCTCCAGAATGACCTCTTTATGCTCCTCGAGTCTTTCTGCCCCTCCAGAGCCACTTCAGGCTTTCTTTCTGACAGTCCAGAAAGTGATGTATGACAGGATTCTCCCTCATTTTCTCTCCTAATGCTTCCTAAAGCCTGCTCAGCGTCCGAGTGCCCTCAGAAGTCGACACCATGACCCTTCATTCAGTGGATTCCCAAACACACACACACATGTCTCTATCAGAATAACCTGAGCGTGGGAAGACACGGCGAGAGTACATTCATCATTTTAACGATTAATTTCCTCGTCCTGTCCTTCGCCGGATCTATTAATATCGTTCCCGAGGTGTAAGTGTGCATTTCCAGCGATGAGATTTATTCCGATATCAAGCCTTCATTACTCATCCCCGCAGCACCTGCGATTCGGAGCGCTCCAATCAAATCCAATATTTTTTAATCACAATATGAAAATCTTAACCCGATCAAGCCATCTTCCGCCATTACTGCGCTCATTTCTCACACCGCCAGTCGTACATTCGCCCCAATCAGATCCGAATGTTGTGCAATAATTGTTAGAGAATGAAAAATTAAAAACCCCAGCAAGGTGTCGGTAAACATTAATCAGATCGTCCGGCTTTTCCTGCCAGGTAATTTGCCGTAATATTTCACTGTTCTTTAATAAAGCGCTGCATTTAGGGGACGGCGTCTCTTGTAAAACGCCTCAGAGCGAATCTGCTACATTTATTAAAACACATCGTGATTTGAAGCTGTCGCGCCGCAGAGAACGGGCTTTGTTCAATTAGACATCACCGCTGCTTTAAAACACTTCAGATCCCCCCGTAATCCGGCGGCGTCCTGTAATTAATCAACTAATTCCGAGTCTCGGGACGGCTGTAATTACGGCAGCTCGTAATGGCTTATTCTTTCTGCTCCAGCACCTACATTTCATTTGTTTATTTTCTGGCTCTCATAAATCTGGGGGAGTGTCAGGAGCGCCACAATATTAGTGCAATAATCAAAGTTAATTATCGCTGTGCCTCCTCCTGCTAATAACCACAGACAGAGAGAGAGAGAGAGAGAGAGAGACTGAACCTGCGCCTGATCCTCAACACAGCAGAATTCAGCAATGCTTCTGTTCATGCTTGCACATGTTAAACCTCTCCCTATGAGAACAAGCACTTATTAAAGAGCGTCTATTACTGCTGCTTTTTACAAGATGTTAAATAATCTCTGATGTGTCTGAAGTGTGTAGTGAAGCTTCAGCTCAAAATAGCACACAAATAATGTTATATAACTCTCCGAAAACTGACCCGTGTTAATATAACTCTCATGAAACTCATGCCTAATTTGGTGACTGTCGCTTTAAATTCAAATGAGATTTAAAAAAGAGGGCGGAGCTACAGGTGCCTGTGTGTCATCACAGCGACATATGTAAAACAGGACTAGCTGTGTTTCAGTGCTGGTCATGTGTGCTTCAGTGTTTCTGCTGTCTTCATGCTTCTGTCAGTCTATGTCGCTGTTTATCTAAAACTCCACATCTATAATCCTCTTAGTCTATGCTGATATTATCTTCAGCAGCTCAAACACGCTAATGGACAGATGGCTGCTTCTCACTCAGGGTTGCGGTTTATGCTAATGAGGGAGACTAGTGGGTGGAGCTTTCCCCCTTCTGATGACACGTAGAAAGGGAGAATGTCAATCAAAGCGCTTCATTTATCAAGTCTGATTGTGAAAAATACAATTAATTAATATTTACCATCAGAGGCTGGAGATATTCACACACTGCTGACACACAACTGGGTTTAAACACCTTATAAAAGTGAGTTTTATGTAATAGGTGCCCATTAAACCATAACAGAGTTGACACTTCCCAGCATTTATGATGCTCAAACCAGAAACCACAAGCCATGTCTAAAACAATATTTTATGTATTTTCAACCATATTATAGCTAGTCCTGGGAAAAGATCATCCGAGATCAATCACATCCAAAATAAACGTTTGTTTTGACATAGACGTATGATATGTGGTGTATTCAGGGCTTCATTTGTGCCGGAACACACCGGATCCGGAACCTCTGAAATCTGATCCGGCACCTCATTTTACCGATCCCCCTCCTCAACCGCCCTCCTCCCCCGTCCGCTGTCTACTTTCAATTTCTTCCGCGACTCCCCAACCCTCTTCACTTTCGTCCGCAACACTAGGTTGCTGTTGGCAGTGGTGTTAGAAAGGCCATCAGGGGGCGCTCAACCTGTGGTCTGTGTGAGTCCTAATGCCCCAGTAAAAGTGAAGGGGACACTACACTGTCGGTGGGCGCCATCTTTCGGATGAGACGTTAAACCGAGCTCCTGACTCTCTGTGGTCATTAAAAATCCCATGGCACTTCTCGTAAAGAGTAGGGGTGTAACTGGCCAAAGTCCCTCAATCTGCACTTTCCCATCATGGCCTCCTAATCATCCCCATTCACTGAATTGGCTCTATCACTGTCTCTTCACTCCACCTATAGCTGGTGTGTGGTGAGCGCACTGGCGTCGTCCTGTGGCTGCCGTCGCATCATCCAAGTGGATGCTACACACTGGTGGTGGTGTGGAGAGACCCCCCTCATGATTGTGAAGCGCTTTGGGTGTATGGCCATACACAATAAATGCGCTATATAAATACATTACATTACATTACTTTCATCCGCGACACCCCTCCGCCATCCACCGCACCAACCCTCGGATAAAATGCCGGAACTGTTACCCCGATCTGTTAAATTAAGCACTGGGTGTATTATATAACTTGTTTAACAATAATTTCCAATTATTAACAAACAAAGTAGAGAAAGTCTCTATATTAAAGTGCTAAAGAGTGACAAAAGCTTTAGTGCTGATAATGAAAGAAAACCGGATGCATGACCAGGCATGGGCCGGTATAAGATTCTGACGGTATGATAACCTTGGATAAAAAGATCACGGTTTCACGATTTAATGGTATTGTGATTACTGCTATAAAATATATTATTTAAGTAAAAATCTAAAAAAAAAATGTTCCTTTTCGAACACAATTTATTTTGAGAAACACTTAAAATAAAAAAATAACTTCTGCTGTTTTCATGCGTTTCGAAAACACAAATTTCTTTATGATTTAAAACAGCATCTTTGGATATCTTATCTGCTGGAGATACTGTTTTCCTAAAAAATAATACAAAAAAAAAATGTAAATAAAAAAAATCTTACACATTCCTTAGGAATGGTATAGCAGAAAATCCTGACGGTTTTAAAACCTTGACTTTTCTATACCTTGAAAATGGTTATCATCCCATGCCTACGCAGGACAAGACCCTGCTGCACCTCTATAAAGTTAAACTTACAGTGAAACTTTTTATTCAAGAAATCTCACCGGCCACTTTATTAGGTACACCCCACTAGTACCAGGTTGGACCCCTTTTGCCTTTAGAACTGCCTTAATCCTTGGTAGCAGAGATTCAACAAGTTACTGGAAATATTCCTCACAGATTTTCCTCCATATTGTCATGATAGCATCACACAGTTGCTGCAGATTTGTTGGCTGCACATCCATGATGCCAATCTCCCGTTCCACCACATCCCAAAGGTGCTCTATTGGATTGAGCTCTGGTGACTGTGGAGGCCATTTGAGTACAGTGAACTCATTGTCATGTTCAAGAAACCAGTCTGAGATGATTGGCGCTTTATGACATGGTGCGTTATCCTGCTGGAAGTAGCCATCAGAAGATGGAGACACTGTGGTCATAAAGGGATGGACATGGTCAGCAACAATACTCAGGTAGGCTGTGGCGTTGACACCATGCTCAATTGGTACTAATGGACCCAAAGTGTGCCAAGAAAATCTCCCCCACACCATTACACCACCACCACCAGCCTGAACCGCTGATACAAGGCAGGATGATCCATGCTTTCATGTTGTTGAGGCCAAATTGTGACCCGAGCATCCGAATGTGTCAGCAGAAATGGAGACTCATCAGACCAGGCAACGTTTCTCCAATCTTCTCTTGTCCAGTTTTGGTGAGCCTGTGTGAATTGTAGCCTCAGTTTCCTGTTCTTAGCTGACAGGAGTGGCACCCGGTGTGGTCTTCTGCTGCTGTAGCCCATCCGCCTCAAGGTTGGACGTGTTGTGTGTTCAGAGATGCTCTTCTGCAGACCTCGGTTGTAACGAGTGCTTATTTGAGTTACTGTTGCCTTTCTATCAGCTGGAACCAGTCTGGCCATTCTCCTCTGGCATCAACAAGGCATTTGCGCCCACAGAACTGCCGCTCACTGGATATTTCCTCTTTGTCGGACCATTCTCTGTAAACCCTAGAGATGGTTGTGCGTGAAAATCCCAGTAGATCAGCAGTTTCTGAAATACTCAGAGCAGCCCGTCTGGCAGCAACAACCATGCCACGTTCAAAGTCTCTTAAATCCCCTTTCTTCCC
>LR812543.1:44204587-44219587 GCA_903798195.1 Danio kyathit
GTACACGTGTCTCAGAATAGATGCTGCGTGAAAAAAAAGACTCCAGTTCATAACAATGGCTTGAGTTTGCAAGTCCAACATTAATAATCAAGTTAAAGAAATCAGAAGGAATTTCAGATCAGGAGAACGCTGTATTTTGCTATCATACGAAGGACACGAAGGTCAAACTTCTAGATTTGCTATATCCCACAACACCCTGGAGAAGAAAAACTGCTGTCCTGTCCTCAGTTTGGGGCTTTTTTAAACCCACAATCCTCAGATGCACATGTGCGTTTCCACTGGCCATATTTGCTCATTAAATCCAGTTTAATAACAGCAAATTGACTAAAAACGCTAACAAATATGAGCGTTTGTTTAGTTTGTTTTTGTTTTTTTTAAGTAATTATATTGAAATTCAATTCATTTTCCTTCAGCTTAGTCCATTTATTCATCAGGGGTCGACACAGTAGAATGAACCGCCAACTTATCCAGCATATGCTTTACACAGCGGATGCTCTTCCAGCTGCAACCCAGTACTGGGAAACACCCATACACACTCATTCTCACACACATACACTACGGCCAATTTAGTTGATCAGTTCCCCTATAGCGCATGTGTGGGGTCTGTGGGGAAACCAGAGCACCCGGAGGAAACCCACCAAAAACACGGGGAGAACATGCAAACTCCACACAGAAACACCAACTGACCCAGCCAGGACTCAAACCAGCGACCTTCTTGCTGTGAGGCCACAGTGATAACCACAGAGCCACCGTGCCACCCTGAAATTCAATTCAAGTTTATGTGTATAGCGCTTTTCACAATGTTTCTGAAAAATGACACTGGACCCAGGACAAGACCTTGCCGCACCTCTGTGACAGAATATGAAGTATGTTTATTGTTAAAGGTGCAGTATGTAAGTTTGACACCCAGTGGTTGAACTAGGTATTGCAGTCCTGAATCATAATAAAGGTACGCCGGGTTGCCAGTTTGAGGGATTTTAAACTGTGTTCTAAATAAAAGCAACGCCACGCGATTGAGGGAATATTCTCCATGTTAAAAGGAGTTTTGGTTCTAACCAACACCTCGAATTGATTTATTAGAAGCGGCTTCTATTTCTCACAGCTGAACAACAGAAACCTATGACAGATCACCTCAGGTAAGCCTCGTGTGCTTTATTCAGTGCTAAATGCTAACAATGCGAGTTTGAATGCATTTTACATGACGTGTATTACCATATACTGAAAGCAGAAAGTTCACCTCAGATCTGGAAAATACAATAAACCGTTTGAAATTGAACTTTAGAACTAAACACATATGAGTGATTCAGCATGTACATTTAATGATGTTAAAGAGGGTTAACATGTATTATATAGATTCTAAACCTTACCGTTTTGTGAGTGAGTGCATATTCTGTGCTTCTGAAAGGCTGTATTTACATTTCTGCCGTGTTTTGTGGTGCAAACAGCCAAATGGCTGATCACTCATAACAATCTCGTCACAGCGTGTTGTTAGGACACGCGATGTAACCTGCTCACGTTCCTAATATTTATGTCATTTGCTAATTAACGTCATGTGGAACTGAATCTGTCTCATTTTGACATCTGATACTTTTCACTACACTGTAGCATTTCGCTCATGGACGCATGCTTTCAGAGTCTTTCTGAATGAATGAAATATGCTGTTTTCCAACAAGGCAACCCGGGGTGCTGAATTATAATTGGCTGAACTGGCATGTGCATGTGAAAATTACCTAAACACAGACAGCGTTCCGGCACGGAAAAAAACATTTTCAAAGCAGAATATCTGACTTCAGCATTGTTTTTCAGTTAAACAAGTATGTTCACTTGGGATGTTTCTTAAATATCTGCACACATATTATTGTATTTTTATGCTTTAGAAGAGTCAAAAACTTACATACAGCACCTTTAAGATACATACTCAGAAATAATTACTTGAAAACAGAAAGCTGAGGCCACTTATTTAAGATACTCAACCAAAGACATTTTTAGTGACGAAAATGATCAAATCCTTGCAGAGAAACTCCAATAACTTCAGCAACGATCATAAAACAAAACTGAACCCAGAACAAGACCCTGCAGCACCTCTGTGACATCACGACTGATCCTATTATATACTATATACTTTCTTTAAAAAATTCTTTACAGCAAACTTGTGTCAGACAAACAGTCTAAACGAAACTGGACCCAGGACAAGTCCCTGCAGCACCTCTATGACATTGCAATTGAAAACAAATTAAAATAAATGGATAATAATAATATACATATTTAAAAGGGGGTGTACTCATTTACAGTATGCTGAGCACTGCATATAATGCACCAAAGCTAACAGAACTACCAATGAAAAGATCCATTTGTTACATATTAATGTTAACAATATTCTTTATTAAGCTTTCTCCAATAAGCCCGATATCCCAGCTGTAAGAGCAACAAATAATAACTGGACTTCTAGTTGATCATAAAGTATCAGAAGATGAATTTTTGATCTGCATCCCAGTCATCACCAATACTGCAGAAGACCTACTGGAACCAGCATGGAGCCAAGATTCTCACAGAAATCAGTCAAGTTTGCTGAAGGAGAAATCATGGTTTGGGGTTCATTCAGTATGGGGGCGTGCGAGAGATCTGCAGAGTGGATGATCAACATCAACAGCCTGAGGTATCAAGACATTTGTGCTGCCCATTACATTACAAACCACAGGAGAGGGACAATTCTCCAGCAGGATAGCGCTCCTTCTCAGACTTCAGCCTCCACATCAAAGCTCCTGAAAGCAAAGAAGGTCAAGCTGCTCCAGGATTGGCCAGCCCAGTCACCAGACATGAACATTATTGAGCTGATGAAGGAGGAGGCGTGGAAGATGAACACAAAGACTCTTGATGAACTCTAGGAGTCCTGCAAGAACGCTTTCTTTGCCATTCCAGATGACTTTATTAATCAGTGATTTGAGTCAGAGATGTATGATGCAGTCCTCCAAGCTCATGATGGAGTCAGACACAATATTCATTCTGTTTCCACTGCAGCATCACTTTATATTCTATACTGGACATTATTGAAGGTTCAGAGGCTTTTATCTAAGCAGAGTCAGACCTTACTGTCCTAATGAAGATCAAGACATGATCATATTTTATTGTGCTCAAATAAGCAAAATCTAGAGGCCTTTGCCTTTCATATAAGCCACTTCTGACACCAAATCATCAACTAGAAGACAAGATATTCCTAAAACTCAGATAGGCGACAAGATTTTTGTCAGGTTGTGTATATCTACAGTACTATTTACTGTAATGCATACAAATAAAATAATTTACATTTTATTGGCTTGTGATGTGGTGTGAATTATGAGCCAGACATGTATAGTGTTGGTGAAATCTCTCCTGTTTTTACAGAAACACAGTAAAGTGTCTGAGTGGTTTGTAGTGTCGGTTGCAGGTCCAGGTTTGGTGTGTGGAGAAAGTGAAGTGAAAAACTCTGAATCAGTGACAGCTGTCAGCTTTCATATCCACTGATGGCCGTAATTCCCAGCGTTGCAGAGCGATGGAGTCGTGCCTCTGTTTGAGTCGTGTTGGCCTGTCAGCTCTTTTCTGAGCCATGACAGTGTAATATGTTTTACAAGCACAATGGCCAAGGGTTATTTCACAGTCAGGCCAGTAAAGCAGAAACAGCACGCAAAAACCCTTCAGTCCACTGCTCACACCAGCGCAACCATGATTTATACCAGCCTCTTTTACACTGAATAAATACAGTATATGATCATTTACAGTGTAAAAAATATCTGTAATGAACAGTTTCCAAATTTGATGTGTTTACCAATTATTTATGGTTGTAAATTGCATTATGGGATGTTGATCAAGTCTGAAATCTGTCGACATTTTGACATTTTAGTACACTGAAAAAAATCATTCAGAGATGATTCCTTGGATTTACTCAATTTTTTTACGTTAAGTGGCTGTAAACAATTTATTTGGGCTGAATTTAAACAAACAAATTAAGTAGAATTTTATTAATTTTAATTTGTTTATTTAAATTCAACACAAATAAATTGTTTGCAACAGTTTTGCAGACATCATTTTTTTCAGTGTAGTTTGAGATATTATAATGCCTAAGAAATCATATATAGAGAGAGAAATAAGTCTGTAAAATAACAGAAAATGCACTGGAAGTTTATTACAAGGATTTTGTAGCGTAATATACAACACCAACCCAGAGAATATAGCACTTTAAACTAGGGCTGCCCAATATACGGTTTCAGCATCGATATCGCAATGTGATCATTCGCAATAGTCACATTACAGGAAATGCAATGTTGAGTTTATCATGTGCATGTGTTTTGATGCCTGTGATTGTATAATGATTTTAAAAGCATTAGAAGTTGTACCAGTTGTGACCTTAACTATGATTAATCTTATTGAATTGTTTTTATCATTCAGTTACTGTACTTGAATACTGTTAGACTCGGGAAACGATAAAACGCTATCTTGATTGCATCTTTTTCTTGATTGTATTTATAAATTGTTATGCATTAAAATACTCACAACACACGCAAATACAGAAATGCACAGCAAATAGCACAGACCACAATAAAAGTGTGTTGGAGGATCCCAAAAAGTTTCTAGATTGTTTATTAGATTTTGTGGAGATGCACTCCCACTGCAGAATCATCCCAATCCATCTAATACTATAAATTATTTTCAAATTTAAGTCATATGATGAATATGTACATACAGTTGAAACCAGAAGTGTCCATACACTGTATAAAAGGCACATCACCATTTAAATAAAAGTCAGATGTTAATGTGACTAAACTTTTCCTCTTTAGGTAAGTTAGGATGATCAATTTGTTTCTGTTCTGCTTAACAGCAGAATAATGAGAGAGATATTGTTTGAGAAATTGTTATAACTCTTCTTGAAAGTCAAGTTTACATACAATAAGATTATTCTGCCTCTGAAAAAGCTCAGATGATGGTGTCAAGGTTTTGGAAGTTTCTGATTGGCTAATTGACAACATTTGAGTTAATTGGAGGCACAACTGTAGAATAGTATTGAAGGAAAACCTCAAACACACTGCTTCCTTGTGTGACAACATGGAAAAATCAACAAGCCAGAATCAACACAAAAGCCAGATTACAATTAGCTAAACTACACTGGGAAACAGACTAATGTTTGGAGACATGTCCTGTGGTCTGATGGAGCTAAGATTGAACTGTTGGCCATAATGACCAGTGTTACATTTGGAGGACAAAGGGGAAAGCTTACAAGCCTAGGAACACCATCCTAACTGTGAAGTATGGGGGCGGCAGCATCATGTTGTGGGGCTGTTTTGCTGCAGGAGGGACTGGTCCACTTCACAGCATAGATGGCATCATGGAGAAAGAACATTATGTAGAAATACTGAAGCAACATCTCAAGACATCAGCCAGGAAATTAAAACTTGTCCACAAATGGGTCTTCCAAACAGACCATGACCCTAAACATACTGCCAAATTAGTTCAAATGTGCTTTAAGGACAACAGAGTGAATGTTTTGGAGTGGCCATCACACAGCCCTGAGCTCAATCCTATAGAAAATTTGTGGGCAGAGTTGAAAAAGCTTGTGTGAGCAAGACAGCCTACAAATCTGACTCAGTTACAGCAATAATGTCAGGAGGAATGGGCCAAAATTCCTGCAAACTATTGTGAGAAGCTTGTGGAAGGAGACCCAAAACATCTGACCAAAGTTATACAGTTTAAAAGCAAAGCTAAACAAATACCAAGGAAATGTGTGTAAACTTCTGACTGTCTAGAAATCAATAAAAAATTCTCAAAAACAAAGTTCTCTCATTATTCTGGCATTTAGCAAATGTAAATGATTTAGGTAATCCTAACGGACCTAAAATAGTAAACGTTTAGTATGATTTACCGTCACACATTTATTTAAAAAATGGTTATGTTTCTTTTTTTAGAGTGTATGTAAACTTCTGGTTTCAACTGTATATATATATATATAGCAAAAAAATAAAAAATATCACAATGTTAGACTTTTCCAATATCGTGCAGCCCAACTTTAAACTATTTAAATGTTCATAAAAGTCACTTTTACATACTTTTCAAGGTTAAAAGATCCCATAATGCAATTTAGAAGCAGATATAAATGAGAAAAATTAAAAATATGAAATACAAAAAACTGCTAATTTATGAACAGTTTTTACAGTGTTGGAATATTCTGTCATAAATTTCAAAATACATTACTGAAAAGAAATAATTAGCAGTCAATAATTATTCATTTATATCAAATGTAACAAGGCAACTCAGTAACTGAAAATGAATACTTAACATTTCAAAACTACAATATTTAGTAATAAATGATGCATTTTTTCATGCATTTCAGTAAATAGATAGTTCTGAGATTTATTTGAATAACAAAAGTTGATGAATATTCAACTCGAGTTGTCATATGCGATGTCCTAAATATATTGTAATATTTACTATAAAGAGAATATTTACAACGTCAATTATGACATTAAACGATTAATATTCACTTATAATTTGTAATTCCTTTAATGTCTTGATGCTTATAAAGAAAATCATACACATCATACAACTCAAATGAAACAAGTAATGAAGATTAAAAAAATGTATTTTCTTAATAAATCTATAAAAAAAAAAAACTTTAAAACCTATAAAAACTATATTCACTGCGAAGGGAGAAAGATATTACATAACCAGTGAAAATGACATATTTTTTACCATTTGGTGGTAAATATGGATGATTTACATTCATTTGAATATGCAAATGTACTCAAATATTATGACAATACAATAGCAAATCTATTTTTTGAAAAATAAATAATTAGCATTCAATAATTATTAATTTATAAAATGTGATTGATTGATTATTTATTAATGCAACAAGGCAACTCAGTAACTAAAGATAAATTCTTAACATTTCAAAACTACAATATTTAGTAAGAAATGATGCATTTTTTTCATGCATTTCAGTCAATAGATAGTTCTGAGATTTATTTGAATAGCAAAAAATCATGAATATTCAACTCGAGTTGTCTTATAAGCAATGTCTTATTAAATATATTGTAATATTTACTGTAAAGAGAATACATTACAACGTCAATTATGACATTAAACGATTAATATTCACTTATAATTTGTAATTCCTTTAATGTCTTGATGCTTATAAAGAAAATCATACACATCATACAACTCAAATGAAACAAGTAATGAAGATAAAAATGTATTTTCTTACTAAACCACAGAACTATATTCACTGCAAAGGCAGAAAGATATTACATAACCAGTGGCAATGACATATTTTTACCATTTGGTGGAAAATATGGATTATTTAAATTAATTTGAATATGCAAATGTATACAAAAATTATGATAATGCAATAGCAATTCAAATCTTTTAAAAATATATGTTCTCTCTCTGATTTTGCATGTGTTCTGGACATGCATTCATGAGAGAGAGGGAATGTGATCATAAATGCACTTCATACGAGTTTCCCAACACACACACATAAAAGCCCTTGATTGATAGTCTGGCCTTCCTCTTCTCTGCAAACGAAGCGAGTTTGACAGTGTGATTGGAGCCACAGACAGTCGGGACGATAGCGTGGATTAAAATGAACTTTAATTAGATTATGTTTTAATCTGATTTTCATTAATAGGTAACTAGGAGGCCTAATTGTGAGGAGAGAGCTAAAGAGTATTACCCATTAAAACTCAAAATTGGAGTCGGATAAGAACTCTTCTCTGACAAACCAAGCATGCAATTCAATTTTATGACACCTTATTAGGAGTAATGGAGAACGCTGCGTGTGTGTGTGTGTGTGGCTGTGTGTGTGTGTGGCTGTGTGAGTGTGAGGATTCATTTTCCACAAACAGACAGAAAAATATAAACAAGTCTTTGAGTTTAAAATGCAAACCAAATACAAACAAATCCATTACAATTAAACGCTGCATTTTAATTCTGATTTGCGTGAGGAAAGTGAGGCGTTGGTGTAGATCAGAAGAGCGGGTCACCTTGTAAAAATCCTGCCCGCGTGTTCAGCCTGAAGTGTGAATTAATCAGCGGCGGCGTTGTTTTTTATTTGTAATGGAGAACAAATGAGAACATGTTTAACGACAACAGCCGCCGCCACCGTGTGTTATTTATGGAAAATAAGAAGGGCTTGACATTAATTTGGACGTAAATGACTTGGCTTGTTCGTCAGAGAAGAGAAACATGGCTAAATTAGCATGACGAGTCAATAGAAAACATCAAATCATGAGCAATTTATGGGTCAGAGATGCGCTGTTTGTGTAAAATAATAATAATAGTATCCTTGATTTGTACTGGACAGCTAATAACATGTCACTGAGTGTCATAACAAGATAAATAGTCCAACAATAAACATGTTAAATTAATATGTGATTGATTTGTCATTTTTATATATATTTAAATGTATTCTACAGGTATGCAAAATGCTTGATTCTTATTGGCTGATGGTCACTCTTAAGGTGTTTGGTTATTGTCAGATAAAGGCACAGCTTCTGTCAGGTTTAGAGAAAAAAATTGCTATATGTTGCTCATACGTATATATATTTATTTTTAGAAATAAATATTTAATTTATAAATATAAATAAGCATTTTCTAACATATGTACATGTTGGTATGCACAGTCTATAATAAGCCTTAAGCATTAAATAAGCATTTTCTCACATTTGTATAGACTGTGCATACCAACATACATGTACATATGTGAGAAGATGCTTATTTATATTTATAAATTAACTATTTATATCTAAAAATAAATATATTGGCATATTTTTTTATAGTATTATATATACAAGTTTTATACACACACATTATGTAAATACAAACTTTTAATTGGGATGCGATTAATCGTTTGACAGCACTAATTATTACACTAAATATAAGGTAATATTTAAAAATTGTATTTGAATACAGTGCTGTTTTGAATCTGTCACTATGCTGACACACAGGGATGTGTAGCTCCGCCCTATTCTGAAAAGATAACGATCTCATTTGAATTTAAAGCGACAGAGTTATTTAACATTATGTGTGTGCTATTTTGAGCTGAAACTTCACTACACACACACATCAGAGAGGCATTTTACATCTTATAAAAAGGGGAATATTGGGTCTCCTTTAAAGCAGAGCCTTGTTCCCATATTAGAGTGACTGTTTGCTCAGTGGATGTGCTGAAGACGGATGATCCTGCGATGATGATCTCTGATTTATTGTTTTATAAGTTCTTCTCCAGGTCACATCCTGATCTCATGTGTGTTTTACTGCGAACGACGAGCCTCAAGCCAAGAGAAACATGAGGAGCGGACAGATTAATGCTCTAATAGTGAGTGTGAATTCTGTCCTACATTGTTGTTTAATGGTATTTGCTGCTTTATTGGACAGATTTATTGTCAAAAGTTGCTGTGAGGGCAGAAATAGCAGGAGAATCTAGGTTTCGATGTGATTGTTCAGTATTAGAGCACTGTTAATGTTGCTCAGAAATGTAAAACACTACTTATAATGTATGTAAAGTATACATTTTAGGATTTAAAAAATAAATAAATAAATAAGAGTAGCATGTGTGGTTTATTATTTCTGTTAAAAAAAACTACTGTTGCATGTTTGATAATGCTGCACATTGTTAATAATTCTGGAAATATTACAGATTACATATACTGCACCCCCTCTAGGTGAAGCTGCAAGTTTCGATGACCGTATATGGGCATAGAGCATATAAAGGGGTGGGGTCAGTTCATATCTCCGCAGAATTTAGCAAAAACATAACACATTAATAAAAAATATATATATATATATATATATATATATATATATAAACATTTGTAAAATCAATAATATTTACTGAAATTAATATAAAAAAATAAATAAATAAATAAATAAATATATATATATATATATATATATATATATATATATATATATATATATTATCACACATTTACATAAATAAATAAACAGCCTACGGCATACATGATGACCATATATGGTCATACCGTGTTCAAAGAGATGGGGCCAGAGAGCAGGTTAATTGCAGTGTGTATTTTGGGGTTAAAAAGTGTAGCGTGCTGCTTATTTGTTCACTAAAGATATAAAATTTTGTCACTCAAAGACTCAAAATCATGTCCAAAAGCTGTCCAAAATGCCCCACATTATCAATAATTCTGGAATTCTTGTATATTATGCAGACTACACTCCCTATAGATGGAGCTGCCTGTTTTTCTTACCATTGACATACACATAATAACTATATATGGTCATCTGGAGTTAAAAGGGGCGGGGCCAGAGCACAGCAGGTCAAGTGCAGTGTGTATTTTGGGGTGAAAGAGTGTATTGTAGAAAACAAAGAAATAAAGTTAAATGTCACACTAAATTATTTTCAAATAACGGCAAGAATGCTCCACATCAGTGTTAGGCACAGATAAATCAGGATGAGTATTACATATGAACAATAAATAAATATAATGCACACAAATATATCAAGTCAAAACATTATTGGGATGTGATTAATCTTTTCTTGTATATTATATGCACTACACTCCATATAGGTTGAGCTGCATACAGTATGTAATGACCATATATGGTCAAACGATGTTCAAAGGGGCGGGGCCACAGCGCAGCAGGTCTGGTGAAGTGTGCATATTGGGGTTAAAGTGTGTATTGTAGAAAATAAAGAAATACAGAAATAAAGTTAAACATCACACTAAATCTTTTTCATATAACGGAGAGAATGCTCCACATTGTTTATAATAGTACTGGAGCAAAGAAAAATCATGATGTGTGTTACATATATTTAATAAATAGTATAATACACACACACACACACACACACACACACATATAAAGTCAAAATAAACTTTAATTTTGGATGTGATTAATCTTTGCCCAGCACAAGTTAGAAATTCTGGAATTCCTGTATATTATACGCACTATTACACTACACTCCTTATAGGAGGATCTGCATAAATGATGACCATATATGGTCGTAGAGTGTTCAAAGGGGTGGGGCCAGAGCAGGTCAGGTGCAGTGTGTATTTCAGGGTTAAAGAGTGTAGAAAATATAGAAATAAAATGTCACACTAAATCATTTTCAAATAACATCAAGAATGCTCCACATTGTTAATAATAGTACTATATAATAAATACACATATTAAGTCAAAACAAACTGATCAAGTCAAAAGAATTCACATTAGATTGCTTCTCCGCAGCAGAAGTCATCATAGTTGGTAAACTCAGAGTGCAGTAAGTGAGAGAGTACAACAAATCACTCTTTTATGATCCTATTTGCTGAAATAATCTAAGAAAAACTCCATGATGGTGTTATCAAGACTCTCAGAGAAAGAAAAACAATAGTGTGAGACTGATAACGGCAGCCAGATGAGAGAATCATGTCAGATCTACTGTCCTGCCCCCATACACACTACACTGCAAACACCTCACACAGGCACTCATTCATTTTTTGTAATTTGATGCAAAGATGATATAATACACACATGAACGCATATAAATGTTCATACGTTTTTGTAAAAAATCTAAATATTAACAACTTTCAAGAATTTAAGATGCTTATGACTGCTAAACGCTTCTTATCAGGCTTGTGAAAAGGCTCCATTGGTGGAGCTGCATGCATGATGACCATATATAGGGTAGAGGGGTGTTGAAAGAGGCGGGGCCAGAGCGCAGCAGGTCAGGTGCAGTGTGTATTTTGGGGTTAAAGAGTGGCGAGTGCCGCTTCCGTCAGTCTGCAGGGAGCCTTAATTTACTCCATTAATAACCCGGTGTTCATCTGGGATTGGGGGAGATGTTGTCAGGGCCCAAAGTGAAATGTATGGTTTGTAATTACAGCGGTGCGAGGAGGCGAGTTCCACCTGAGCAGCTCCACGCCGCTCTATTACCCAGCGCTGCTGCCCGTCTGCCCTCGAACCCACACCGCCGCTGACCCTCCCGCCATCCCAGCGTCATCTTTCATCACGGTCACAGCGTCCCCACGGCACACGCTAATTCCAGCGCTGTTAAAGAGGCTCAGAGCAAAGAGTCGTCAAGCTGCTTTAAAGGGTTTCTATTTGACGCGTTTTACAAGACCTCAAATGAGTCTTCTGTGTCTCCAGAATGTGTCTGTGAAGTTTCAGCTCGAAATACTGATCAGATCATTTATTATACACTTTTGAAAGTTTTGGAGTCAGAGACAATCTAAGCTGTTTTGATCCTGCGCCTTTAAATGCAAATGAGCCTGTTCTTTATGTTCCTGCATCCATTATGTTACAAATAAACTAGTGCTGGGCAAAGATTAATTGCGATTAATTGGATGGAAAATAAAAGTTTGTTTTGACATTTTATACTTGTGTATTATATATATTTATTATGTATATGTGATACACACACATACATAGACAAAACTATACAAAAGAGTTTTGCTAAACAGAAATTCACATTTATATATACAGTAACTTGTATCATATATATTTTATATCTAAATATACATCAAATTTTCTCAAACATATGCATGCATGTATGTATTTATACGTACATAATAAACAGCAACTACAGTACACACACTTTTATTAAGTAAAAAAAATATATATATATTTATTTATTTTGGATGCAATTAATCACGATTAACATTTGCCCAGCACTAAAATAACCATGATTTAACATCCTCGGGACTCCTGTTGTGTGATTGAAGCATCTTCGTTTATAGTTTTATATACATTCATTCATTCATTTTCTTTTCGGCTTAGTCCCTTTATTAATCACAGCGGAATGAACCGCCAACTTATCCAGCATATGTTTTTATGCAGCGGATGCCCTTCCAGTCATAACCCATCACTGAGAAACATCCACTCTCAATTTATATACAGATAGCATAAATATATATATATTTTATAGTATAAATTACCTAACAATTTTACTGTGTTTATTTACTTCTTCAGGTGCGGTTTGATCACAGATACTTGGAATTGGTCTTTTCAATCAGTTTCTTTGCAAATTCCATCTTGTGGACATGGTTTTACATGTTAATATTGAGACATGCTAATGTGCGCCTGTCAATCAAAATTTGTGGGTGTGGAAAAAGCACTGTTATGTTGCTCAGAAATGCAAAACATTACTTTTACTGTAAGTGAAGTGCAAATTTCGGGATTTTGAAGAGTAGCATGAGTGGTTTATTATTTCTATTAAAAAAATATTGTTGCACGTTTAAAAATGCTGCATATTGTTAATAATTCTGGAATTATTGTCAATTATATATACTGCATTCCCTCTAGGTGAAGCTGCAGGTTTTCTGACCAATGGCAGACTTGATGACCATATATGGGCATACAGGATATAAAGGGGTGGGGCCATAAACCAGCAGGTCAGATTTTTTTGCTATTTCTGTGCAGAATTTTGCAAAAAAAAAGCTGCAGATTTATGCTGAATTATTTTAAGGGAGTATAGTAACTACAATCTTAACACATTAAATAAAAAAATATATTATGATTTAACTTTCATTTAAGGTTTACAATGCAAATACAATTAGAACGACTTGTTTGCAAAAGTCCCTCATTAAATATACCTACTAGAAGACAGAAAATGTACATTTACAAACTGTATTGTAAATAAACCATATAAAAATGTGCATAGTATTCAATAATATGACTGAAATTAATATGCGCCTGTCAATCAAAATTGGTGGGCACTGCAATGTCACAGTGAATTTATCCCCGCCCACAAATTTGATTGACAGGCACATAATAGCATACTCATTCATTGATTTCTTTTACGGCTTAGTCCCTTTAGTAATCTGGGGTCTCCACAGCGGAATGAACCGCTAACTTATCCAGCGTACGTTTTACACAGCGGATGCCCTTCCAGCTGCAACCCATCACTGGGAACCATTCATACACACTCATACACTACAGACAATTTAGCCTACCCAATTCACATACCACAAGTCTTTGGACTTGTGGGGGAAACCGGAGCACCCAGAGGAAACCCACACCAACACGGTGAGAACATGCAAACTCCACACAGAATTGCAAACTGACCCAGCCGAGGCTCGAACCAGCGACCTTCTTGCTGTGAAGCGATTGTGCTACCCACTGCGCCACCGTGATGCCCAATAGCATATTGGTAAAAAAAATAAAAAATAAAAGAACCAAGGATCATTGTGTTTATATTGCTCCAATATGACTGTGTGCACACTACACTACAGACATTTTCTATCCAAACCGCATCCAAAAGATTTTGCATGACTGGAGCTCTTTTGTATCTCTGCTCTCAGTAAAATAGTAAAAGTGAACAGATCCACACACACTTTAAAGCGCCTCGTCCTCTAAAACACACACATATCTGCATTCGGGCCGCTCGGCCGGTGGCACTGAGACCGTAATCATTATCGAGCCTTTTTATCCCCAGCTGTAATTTTCTTGCATGTTACATCAGTTTTTTCCGTGCTTTGTAAATTTCATCCAAGGTTAATAATGCTCAATAATTTGACTAACCAACCATACCTGCTGTTCATTACCGGCCCGATAAACAGATTCATCAAAAACGGACATGAAATGCACATTAAAAGCCTCAGATTCTATTTCCTCCGACACTCCATATCAATAACAGGCTCCACAGGCACACGCAGCACTAAAGAGCGCAGATAAAAAAGTGGAGAAATTCAGTATATTTGTATTGTTTGTTATGCATTTGTGTGTGCTTTATTATTATCTGTCGTGTTGCTTGCTTGTAAAGTGATTTGAGAATGCAACTTTTAAATAAAATAAGAAAATGAATGTATTATTAGATCTTAGTTCTGTCCTGAATATTACTGCACAGGGTATATAGTGTTTTATGAGAAGACATTCTGAATATTACACACATACAGATTTATTCATTCATTCATTTTCTTTTCAGCTTAGTTCTTTTATTAATCAGGGGTTGCCACAGCGGAACGAACCGCCAACTTATCCAGCATATATTTTACACAGCGGATGGCCTTCCAGATGCAACCCTTC